>JAOTQH010000014.1:2731320-2744196 GCA_025631255.1 Cornus kousa | reverse complement strand
GGTTCATGAGTCAGCCCCATGGGCGAGGCCGTGGTTATACCACTCCAGGCCAAGGCAAAAACAAGGGAAAAAATACCTCGTTATTTACATCTATTTTGTTTTTTCTTGTACTTCAACGGTCGTTACACGAGAATCATCCTTGGGGTCCTTTTTGGCAATTCACTGAAAAATAGTGTAAAAAATTTGGAATGCACGTCAGTTGGTGGAGCACAATTGTCAATTGTTATCATTGTTTTTACACATACAATCCCAATCATTTGGCAGAACTTGAAGTTGAAGGCTTGAACAATCCCAATCCATATCTCATCTACTCCTCTTCTCCACACTACCGTCACTCACTGCTCCACTGTGTCGTCATACTTCCACCACCAAAAGGAGAAATCAGGCGAATTACAAATACGAAAGAATACTTCTCTGTCACTGAAATCTCTGAGTCTTGAGGTTATTCTCTCTCTATATACTCTCTCTATATATAATATACACATACACGTGATTGTCCTTATTAATTTCATCATCTGCTTACCGTTTTATTTAGGTTTTAGATTGCAGAGCTAAATCAACATGCCAGGAGGTATTAATCACTTCTTCTTTCTTTCTCTGATTACTACATCATTCGATTTCTTTGATCCTTTCGAGTTCATATATGGTTGCTTTTGTAATCTTATGTTAGATTTCATTTTTGAAGCAATTCAATCATTGAAATATGTTGAATAATGAAACACGCAATGTGTTATTTATTTACATGTTGATTTTGGTGTAGTTGAAGATGAGAATGGATCACTGAAACCTAATCAGTCTCACTATGACGAGGCAATGGATGCGCTGTCCTCTTTGATTACGAAGCGTACTCGCGCGGATAAAAGCAACAGTGGTGATAGATTTGATTGGCTGTTTGATTATCTCAAGGTAATTCTGTTGTTGGTAATTTGCAAATCTGGTATGTATTGCTTCGCATCTGAGCTTATATTTACGTATTTTGTGAATTTTAGATGCTGGAATTGGATGAGGCAATTTCACAGATGAAGGTTATCCATGTAGCAGGCACCAAAGGGAAGGTAATGGTTTCCCAATCCTGCTTGTTAGGGTTGAATAAACTATGTCTGAAGCTTATTCTTAAATGAATTACTGTAGTTTGTTCACTTTGCTATATATAGATTTTTGCCGAGACATTTGGATTCTCAACTTCATAATGACCGGTATGATTATTTGTGTCTAGATCAGTTAATTGCAATGCGTTCCCAGGAGAAATTATGTTTTTCATAGGCCTTCATTGATTGGTCACTTTCAAACCATTTCAATATTCTTAACACCACAAACATTGATTTTCACCGTTCATGTCTAAACAAGTTAGTTTTTCACACCTTGTTTCCAGTTGGTGCCACCTCCAACTTTATTGAATGCACACTTCTGATTTTGCCACTTGCCCTCATTTTGATATGCTCAGTCTATGTAGTTTACAAACCACACTTTTGAGAGTAGCCATATCATAAACAATATTTCCGTCATTTTAGTATCTGTTGCTTGGTGTAGTGATGAGAGCATGGGCTGTCAATGTGAGATTATAAGTTTGAGTTTAATGACAGACACTTTGTGCAAATTAAGCAAAGCCAAAGATTATGTCTGTACCTATTATACTCCTCCCACCAACCGAAATTGGCAGGATCATCATATCAGCACTATTTGGTGGCCTTTTCAGTTTGGTAGGTATGTTTCTATCATGACGCAGTTTAGAAGCACTTCTCTGTATTACTTACCATGTTGCACTTTTACTAGCCATTTGCTATTCACCATGTGTCATTGCGAATGATTGAAGTCAACAAGAATAATATATGGGCTTTCTTGGCTACCAATTTTATAAATTATTTCATTTTTAACCTAGAATTACTGAATTGAATTTCCTATTTCATACTTAGTTTGCACTGCTTTGAACCTTTTTATTCTAAAGCATCATTCTAAATTCTTAACTCAACATTCATTGTACTGTATTACGTAAATTAAAATGATGTCACTAGGAGAATTTAGACAACATTAAAACTTTAATCTACTATTGGCCCTGTTCGTTTATTGGTTGTACACTGATTTTTTCTTTCATATTGGTATATCTGAAGGGATCAACATGCGTATTCTCGGAATCTATATTGCGTAATTGTGGCTTCCACACTGGGCTTTTCACATCTCCCCACCTCATTGATGTCCGAGAAAGGTTTCGGTTGGATGGGTAAGTTTTTCGAGTTTATGCAAACATATTACTAACTAATCTTTATTTTTCTAATGTTTAATTGGGTGGGCTCAGAGAGATAATACTTTGAAATCAGGTTAAGAAACTGGACCGATTTTTTTAGCCAGTTGTGGCTATGGCTCAACATAACAGTTTTTAACATCTCTTGAAACATGGTATTCTTTGTAATCTCAGGGTTACCAAAATTTGGGCATAGAAAATTATTACGGGCTCCTTAATGAAACCGAAGATTTGTATTGAAAATATTTTTGTTGAATCAGTGGCATTGAAGTTGCTTATATAATATGTAAAGGTAAACTTTCCAATACAATTTCATTCTAACTTCATCTAAACTTGTTTAGTGTTAAGTGAAAATTCAGACCCCCTTTTAAGTGGAAAAACTATGCATTACGAATAGCATTATCAATAGCCCCTTTTTTTATTCAGTGTAAATAATTACACGTATTCTTCTTATAGCATGTTTGATAAACTTATTTCTGATTTGGAACCTTCTTTTATAGCAGTTATAACTTTGCCAACTTTCTCATCGTAACGTGCATTTGTTAAATTCTCCATTCTAACTGGTCATTTCAGTGTGGATATATGTGAAGAGAAGTTTTTGGCGTACTTCTGGTGGTGTTGGGACAGATTGAAGGCATGCACCCTTGTATCTGTTTTGTTTTCTTTAATTTGCTTTAAATACTTTCACTTAGTAAAACCTTGTACGTGGTCTTCTCATGCATTATTCGATAGATATTGCTGAAGTAATAAAGTGGGAATGTTGCTGTTTGATAATATCTTGAGATTTTTTTTTTGATAAGTCATAACTTGAGATATATTTTCCTCTCTTTTACTATTTACTTCACCCTATTTTTTGTAACAATATCCTTGAATCACATAATTTTATCTCAGAAATACTCCAGAACTTAAAATCATTGTAGAAGTGACTGCACAGCAATATGTTATCCACATAAAAAAATGTATTTGATCTGTTACATTGAGATGTTTATGTGGCTTTTTTTTTTTTTTTGGTGGGGGGAGTGGTGGTGGAGATGGGGAATTTATATACGATGAACCATGAAAAATGGCCTGCTTGGAGTAAATCAAGTTCATTCCTTGGCTTAAGTTTGAAATATTGAAATAACCCCTTTACTCACATATTTGTTCTGTCTAGTGTCTTATCCTTTCACAACAGTTCTCAAGTTTTTTTTTTAGAAAGGAGGGTTGTTTTAGGTAGCTGGCAACTAGCATAAACCTTTGTCAGGTCCTATGAAAATGAATCTGAGAATATTCAAGTAAACATTAAGACGTACTGCATCAACTCATGAGTGCTTTGAAAAATGGTATGGTGCATCAAATCTACTCTTGGATTTGATGAAAAGTGGGCATGGGTTTCATTCTATTCTGGACAAGGGCGAGTAAAGTAGCAAGACTAAGAATTAGGTTTAGAACAACAACATGGAATTTAGGAACATTAACAAGTAAATGGATGGAGTTAGTAGAGACTTTGATTATAGGGAAGGTCATTATTCTGTAAGAAACTAAATGGGTATACTATGTTTCATGGAAAATGTAAGTATAGAAATGATTAGGAATAGTAGTTGGAAAAAAAATGATCATCGGCTAACCTCCTAATAATTATTACCCGACTAGTTTGGGTACTTATTCCAAGCTCCTAATTTCATAGGAAATTACTCAAATCACATTGTTTCAAGACATTGGCCTTTATCATATTAAACATATATTGTAGTAATCAATTGGTTAGATTGTGAAGAGCTTATTTACTTTGAAATAATTCTTTTGGACCATTTGTGCGCTTGATGGATTCATTCCTTGTTGTTCCTATGGATGTTCATTTGCAGGAAAATACCAGTGATGATGTGCCAATGCCTACTTACTTTCGCTTCCTTGCTTTACTTGCTTTCAAGATATTTGCAGCAGAGCGAGTAAGTGATGTGATACTCTATATATACTGTTTATTCTAGTTATTTATAGAGATTTAAGACAAGTTGCAACATTTATTAGTCCTTACATTTTGTTCTATTGGATGAAGTTGTATTAGTAACATTACTTCAAAATGGATGTTATTTTTATGCAGGTGGATGTTGCTATCTTGGAGGTTGGGTTAGGTGGAAAGTTTGACGCAACAAATGTGGTATGCACAATTCTAAATTTCCATCCAATTTGAAGAACAATGTCCAAAGTTTTAGTAAATTAGATAATCAGCTGTAGTAATCTCTTGGTAGAATACACTACCTATCCTAGAATATGCATAATATGATGATGTATGCTGTCATTTTTCAGGTTCAGAGACCAATTGTATGTGGTGTTTCTTCCCTTGGGTTTGACCACATGGAAATTCTTGGTTAGTGTTCTATCTCCATAATTCTTTGTAACTGAGTCCTTATTTTAGTGTATAATTTCAAAACTTTTAAATCCTTAAATATAAGCTGCTACTGTTTTATGAAAATGCAAGGATTGCATGTTACAACATACAACCAAAATTCATGCTAGTAGATTGATGCATTTTCTAAAATCCATGCATTCTAGTTGAGTTGGGACATGAAATCCTTGCTGCACTGACCATTATCTTGTTAATCTCTAGTGACGGTAATATAACCAATTTAATGTTTATCGTGCTATGTTGTAATTTGAATGTTTAAGAACTTGCTACAATCTAAACACTACTGATTGCTTTGGTTTAGAAAGTGAAAATATCCAGATGAAAACTACTTCTTCAACTTGTGCTCTTGACTAAAAGAGTTAGGGTCATTGCTTCATAAATATATTCATGTATGCATGCGTCTGTTTTCTTACTGCTGAGTTTGCCTAGAAGTACATCCTACTAACACATACTTTATAAGGTGGTAAAAACGTGAACATTGTTTAATCCATACGATGTCATATTTTTTGTGATACACATACAATCTTTTGGGTCAAGAGTATCACTTTCAGCTTTGCACGTTTTGTGTTATGAAATCTGGGAAGCTTGTAAAGCCACAAATCTTGGAAGGCATCAGAGCATGACCTAAAATGCTAGTGAAGGATTTGTTGGTTTAACTTCCTTGCATCAGAATTTAAGCTCAATGCCTCTTGGTTGCAAAAGTTGACATTGGAATTTGAATTAGAGTTCGCCTGTATATCACCTTCCTCATTGTTTGGAAAAGTTCATTTTATATTTGTACTTAAGTATTAGATCTAGTTTGGATATTCATGCTGCTTTTTTAGCAATCAGATCTAATACATATAATTGCTTCATTCTTTAAAATACACTATAAACAGGACATACTCTTGGCGAAATTGCTGGAGAAAAGGCCGGTATCTTCAAGGTGTTTTTAGAATCTCATTTTGTTTTGTTATGTATTACCATAGGAATGCTTCTTATATCCAAAGCAAATTCACTCTCTTCTGCTAATTTCTCTTTTTCTTTGTTTCCTTTATATCTTTCCCCTTGTTTTTACTATTTTTCTTGCTTTCCGCTATTGATGCAGCGCGGAGTTCCAGCCTTCACTGTGCCCCAACCTGATGAAGCAATGCATGTGCTTGAAGAGAAGGCTTCCCAGTTGGATGTAAGTTCCAAATGTCTTTCATTAGCCAGTTCAATTTGCCACAGACCAAAAAATAATGACTCAAAACCTAACTCCAATTATCAATATTGACTTGTGTTAGTCTCCTTGATGACACAGCTGAGCTTCAATACTTTAACTTGCCACCATAAGAAATAAATGACTTGTTGTGGAAACTGGGAAATAAAGATGGTTTCCATCTCTGTGGTTCTCAGCCGAGTTACTATTGTTACTTATAGTTTGTCAGAGAAGTTAAGTGTTGAACTAGTTTTTGCAAGCTGGCCAATATTTTGCAACTTATAGAATTTTTTTAAAACTTTTATTGGTCGGCTCAGAAGCTCAAGTTGCAAATCTAATTCCAAAAGATGAAACATAAATCATGGATCAACTAAGCTGCATGCTAAATTGGAGAACACGAGTAACATATAACCCTTAGTTGAGCAATTCATACTGATTACAGGTAAAACTGCAAGTAGCAACCCCTTTGGACACTAATTTGCTGAGTGGTCTACATCTTGGGCTTGAAGGTGAACACCAATATACCAATGCTGGTCTTGCCATTGCATTATGCTCTACTTGGCTTCAAAGGACTGGCCATCTTGAATTTAATTACCTGGAACGCACTGTAAGTTTCATCAAATTGTAGTTTTTCTTTTCCACCACAGCTTGGTTTTTTGTTTTAAGTTCTTTCCTTTTTGCATGTAAATAGACCTCTCTGCCCGAGCAGTTCATTAAAGGGCTAACAACAGCAAATTTGCAAGGACGGGCTCAAATCATCCCTCATCAATTCAATGAAATTGAAAGTGCAGGAGATTTGATATTTTATTTGGATGGGGCCCATAGTCCTGAAAGCATGGAAGTATGTGCAAATTGGTTTTCTCTTGCAATCAAGGAAGGTAACCAACAGCAGTACTCCTTGAATAGTCAGCCAAATGATAATACTAGAACTTCGAATGAATTGGCACAAAGTTTTCATCATGAAACTTCCAGGAAGGACTCCAAACAGGTACATACAACTTTTCACAACCTTGTTAGATCTATATTATTTGAGGAATTTATTGGCCGAATGTTTGGAATCTATAATTTGAAAGCCGATTGTATATAGAGCTTAACTATCATGGCAAGCGGAGGTTTGGGCAAGAACCCGTATGGAAAACATTATTAACTGAAACAAGTAGATATTCCAAAATGAACCGCTATGGATATTTGACATTTTACTTAAAAAGCTTCAAGTAAAATTGAAGAAAAATATTAATTATGACACTGATAAATGAAACTCCCACTTACCAAACCTAATTAAAATTTAAGACGGGAGTGACATGGTCTTCTATTCTTCAAAAAAGAAATAGGACAGAAAAAGTATATTTGGTGTTTCACTCAAAAAAAAAATGCTTCAAGTAAAATCGAAGAAAGATATTAATTGTGACACTGATAAATGGAACTCAACTTACCTAATCTTACTGTAATTTAATATGGAGAGACATATTGAAGAAGGTGATTGCATGCAGGTTGGATGCTTCACATGCAACTTTTCCACACCCGTGCTAAAAGTGATGGTGATAAAATTTAAACTAGATTAATGATCTTTAAAAGTTCTTCACTAGATATCTGTTCTTTACAGTATCTTCCTTTCTTCTGCAGTTTCTCATTGGGAACTCGAGCTGTATTAAATTTTAATATCATAAAATCCTATTTGTTACAGTGAGACAGCCCAGCAACCATGGCTTGCAGCTCCATAAAATTTTAAGAGTTGTACTCATTTCCCTTCATATGCCAACATAGTTATCAGGATTCTCATGTTCAATTGGTACCAATTTTACATCATGTCACATTTCACTTATCCATGTGAATTTTGGAGAAAGCTCAACTGTTATTCATGCAATGAATTGGCCAGCAAGGTGTAGCATCATCTTAGTAATGCAAGAGCTTTACCTCTATAATTCCTTTTAAATAAAATATGGGAGAAATAGCTTTTGTAGGCCCAGATTGATAGACCAATAAGGAAGCAAAACTAGAAAGGACGCTATCTTGTCTGCAAAAATGCTGCCAAATCTGATCCGTCAGATCACCAATCCTTACTGTTGAAGCGCTTTTGCTTCTGGGAGGGGTAGGTAACATTTCAATACTTTCCAAACCAAACAATAGATCTTTGTCTGAATGTACATGCACTAAAATGTCTCAAGTATTTTGTGCATCCCTTTCTGGTAAAATACAATGCTTTGCCGGTAGGAGAACCCTGCGGAAAAATCATGTTGCAACATGATAAAAAGTAAATAGCAGTTGCGTGACTCTTGCTTTTGATATCTTCACTTAATGGAAAATCAGTTTGGTCAAATTCTAAATTTTCCCTATTATTTGTTCACACAATGACACTCAATTTTTCTTTCTGATAAGTCGGTGATACTCAAATTTGGAAAAAGAGAAGAATACAGAAATATCATTGGCATATTCAGGCAGAACAATATCTTTCATCCAGTTGTCAATCCAAAATTAGCATCACCTTAACGAAACAATCATATAATGTATGTCTAACATGTGTGTTACTTTTGGGAATTATAAATTTAATATTTAATCTTGTAGTACTTATGAAGCACCAATCTTTTGTGAAATTCTGAATCCATATATGAAATATACTCTGTTTCTCTAAATGCTTCTGAACTCAAGTTATTGAAAAAATGCAGATCTTGTTGTTCAATTGTATGTCAGTGAGGGACCCACAGATGCTTCTTCCACGCCTGATGAATGCATGTGCTAGTCATGGTAAATTTTTGAGTGAGATTTTTTGAATTAAATAGTCAAATATATGCTAGATCTGCATGAATTGTTGAAGAAATAGTCAACATGCATGAAATTCTGTACCTGCTACGCGTGATTCTTTTTGGGTGATTTTAGAGTGGACAGTTGAGAATATTAATCATCCAACCTGTGTAAATGCAGAGTAACAACCAGAGAAAATCACTCCTGTATTCGGTATTCATGGTACTTATATTTGTTTGATGTTTCAGGAGTCCACTTTAAGAAGGCACTGTTTGTACCAAACATATCAGTGTATAACAAGGTTGGGTCTGGTGTCCTACCACCAACTGATGCTCAAGTTGACCTGTCATGGCAGCTGACTCTTCAAAGAGTATGGGAAAATCTTATCCATGGTGAAAAAGGTATCACTCTTGCATTACATGTAATAAAAAAAATTTCTTTCCTTTTTCAGTTTTGAAGACAGTAGTCTGCCTGGTCTGATCTTGTATTCTCAGCAATATGCTTCACAAATTGAAAGTAATTGGCATAACTCGTACGTCTTGCTTCTCACTAAATAAATTCCTGTTAGGCAGTGGTCTGGATTTTATTGAACTTTTGGCTTCAATAACAATATTTCCTTTCGTGTTACATCAAAATGACTGAAATGATCCCACCTGTTACATCAACATGGGTGAAAAATAAAAAAAATGTAGCATGACAGTCAAAAATTTCCTGTAGCGTCAATACTCAATAGCAATTCTCAAACATGGCAATTGGTAGTACCCATTTTTTCCCAAATGAGTGATTGTTGAATAATTAAAACCCAAATACAAAAGAAGATAATTTTGATTTCTGTGAGAAATAGAAAATAAAGAGAAGTGGAAGTAAAGGAAACAAGGATGCAGGAGCGCGTTAATTGTAATATTTTGTTCTTAATTATTGTAGTAAAGGAAACAAGGATGCAGGGCAAAAATGGCAATGGGTAGTTGCTATGTTTCCCCAAATGAGTGATTGTTGAATAATTAAAACCCAAATACAAAAGAAGATAATATTGATTTCTATGAAAAATAGAAAATAAAGCGAAGTGGAAGTAAAGAAAACAAAGATGCAGGAGAGTGCTAATTGCAATATTTTGGTCTTAATTATTGTAGTATAAGTCTGCTAATTGTTTATTTAGGTTGTTATTTTATATGTAGCTTGTATAAAAATATATTTGATCACATAGTACATGCCTATCTTATAATTGTGTTATATTTAATTATAATAATTCAATTTTACATTAAAAAATTAGCTTTATAATATTTTTACTAATTACTAGTGAAGAACTGTTTGATATTATTTGATGAATTGAGAATAACATCCATTCGCTTCATAATTCCTTCTAATGTTTTTTTAGCATGGATTGATGTGTAGGCCTAAAACACCTCCAATTAGTTAATTATTTTGCTTATCTTCATGCATTTGTATATTTGATTTATGTTTTAATGCGTTTCCTTTTCTTTTTTTTTTTTGTCGTTTCTGTTGATTTTCTGTTTTATCCTTGTTTTCATTATTCCACCCCCCCCCCCCCCCCAAAAAAAAAAAAATAAAAAAAATTGTGTCTTGATTAAGATTGTTTAGAAATCAGTTCTGCAAGGAAGACAACTTTTTTAATTGGAATTGGAGTGCTGTGTAATTCTATTTGATTGTTGACTTGTTATCAGGGGATGCCAAGAGTGCAGACCTCATTTGTGAAGAAGGTAAGGATGATATAGAAAGAAGTATTAAGAGTTGTGCCAATAGTGCAGTATTTCCTTCACTTCAATTAGCTATTAAATGGCTCAGGGACAATGCCCAGCAAAACCAATCTGTTCGCTTTCAGGTAAAGCATTATTTTTGCAAAGAAATGTTATTTATAGTATATAGATGCAAACTTGTATGAAAAAGAATATCTATATTATCTCTGCCTATCTTCTTCTTCTTCTTCTTTTTTTTTTTTTTGTTTTTTTTTTCCTCGTATGGCATCATCACTACTTTTGTAAGAAAATATTTATTTGGAACTCAATTTGAAAGCCACCTTTCGACCCGGACATTTTTGTTTGGAAAGCCGCTAATGACTAACAAAATGGCGAGTGTTCACTGAAGCCTAAAAGACATGGTCAATGTAGTTAGCTGAGTATTGTAAAAGTTGTAGAATTTTTACCAGGTGAAGGTATCAAAAATACTTGGTTGGAAATTTAAAAGTCTTTAATAAAGAAGAGAAATTTAGATTAATTGCACAATCATAGAACTTTTATTCCGCTATAAACTTCTAAGGTGTGGAATCTTTGATACATGCAAGTTTGCAACTGCAACCAATGTGGGTTATGTTATTGATTGTTCTAATAAAATATTTTCATTTAGAAGATTATATTCTTAACCATCTCTTATTGCCTTCTTTTGATCTGTGAATCAATAATCCTTTAAAAACTAATGAACTGTTTTAGGTTAGGTTACCCATTAATTGTGTGCCTAGTGTGTCCTTTTATACATATACTTAGCAGTTAGATATCATAATTAAGCAATGTAAATTATTTTGATGGCCATGAGTTGGTGGATTTTTCATGAGACCTAAATCAAATTACAATTCATAATGGAAAAACACAATGTTTTGCAAATTAGTTTCTGTAAAATAGAATATTTTACATCCACATGTGGCCACTCCTTAACCATATTATGTTATTGCTAATTTTTTGCAGATAACTTGGTCATTTTATATTTTGCGTGTATTTGAGATCATCTCTCTCTTTTCCTTTGGCTGATTATCAGGTCCTCGTAACTGGTTCTTTACATCTTGTGGGTGATGTATTGAGATTAATCAAGAAGTGAGACATGGATCTAGTTGGAAACTAACATTCGGTTCTATTTGCAAAAGGTTCTTGTATTCCCGAGTGCAAAGGCGTCGATGGGTCTGAATTACGATTTTTTTTTTCTTCATGAATGAGTTTTCTTGTATCAAGAGGAATTGGTTCAATGGTACTGGTGTGCTAGAGGATGTGCTTCCACGCATGCAGTTGAAGAGAGAAGCAAATGTATCAATTAAACCATTCGTATGGTCTCCCTTGGAATGTTTTTAAAAAAAAAAAACAATTTCCTTTGTTTTGTAGTTATAAATTTTGAAAGTACTTTTTTCTGCCATTGGGAGCAAAAGGTGAAACAACTATAATTCAATCATTCATAGTCTATGAATAGCCCTTGTACTAAATGATGTCGAATAATTTTGGGATTGGCGGGTTATCATATTTTTCTCTATTAATATTTCACCTGGCTGGCTGCTTAATGGAGTCAAATCTTTACAGATCTGTTTGTTTAAGTACAAAAATTTATAAGTTGTGCTTTGAATGTTCTCCAACTGTTATTTTGAAATCTGAAGCAGCATATTCTCTGCAATCTACAATTTAATACCATATGTTATACAGTAGGTTATAATCTGTTCTTGTCTCAGGCACACCTGATTTCATGAATCTGCTTGACGTATTAGCTAAATGTTTCATGAAAAGTGTGTAGTTTAACCACAGATGATCATTTGATTCATTTTCATTTCACATTCCCTGAAATATTTACAAAAGTCAAGAATCAAGATTAAAGAATAACATTAGCACCATTTACAGATGAAGCTGAAACGAGTTTGTAACAAGTGTATTATAACAAAATCTGTACATGAATTCACCCATAACAAATAAATCAATCACATCTATACGTATTTTAAACCCAGCTGGCAATGCTGAATTCTCTTTCCACCCCTGTTGTCACCAGGTACCATAGCAATTAAGCTTGAGCGCCGTTACCAAACCCTTTCTGATTTATGCAACAACAAAGCCACTCAAAAATGGAACAGCAGCCGGTCCCGAACAACTCCGGCAAATGATTAACAGGAGCCAAATCTTTGCTTATGCTCATAGTAATTGGCGGAGTTGCTGAGTTTCTTTCCGGAGGGACCGGATTTCTTTCATAAGCTCAGCTTGGTTTTCGAGGATTGAGTTCATCATGTTTGACGTTTCCATCTGCAGAATGATGCCAATAATCCCATGAGCAAAAGCTAGACAAAGAATCAGCCAGAACAAAAGGCACAGATATATACCTCCTGCATATGAAACTGTCTTAAAATTTCTATATGAAGATTTCTCATATCTTCATGAACGGATTTCTGAAAAGAAGCAAGAGTTTCTTCCAGAGTGCGTTGAAACAGCTGTAGTGTAAAGGAAGTTCCCTGTTGTGGTTCAGGTTGAGATTGGGTTTTATGGGGTAGTGCAGTTCCACCCTGTCAATATTACACGTATTAGCAAGTTGAATCGTATACGCACAAAAAAAAATAAAAAAAAAAAAAAAAAAAAAAAA
>JAOTQH010000014.1:2718237-2731220 GCA_025631255.1 Cornus kousa | reverse complement strand
CATATACATAGATATATACATATACATATACATATATATATACATATACATATATATATATATATATATATATATATATATATATAAGGAGTGTATGGGCCTTATGGGGCAATGCATGCATCATTCTGCTAGCCGTGTGACATGTTCATTAATGAATAATGATTTATACCAGACCACATGTTTTTTAGATTTGTTGGTCTATCTTACCTCATATTTTTTAAAACTCTCCGTTAATTAACCACTAAATTGAAATAAATTTTGAGATTTGTGAAAAATCAAGTATATATATTAATAAATGCCTCAATTTATTTCAAATCAACTATCAATAAAGTCGACCATGGTTTTGTATAATTTGTATTAAATTTTTTTTTAAAAAAAAAAAAAAAAAAATAGAAACAGAAGTGAAACTATCAGTAGCGAAGTCTATGAGAGAACAGCAATTCTTAATAAGCACTGTGGTTCATACCAGGAAATAATAACATACATTCATATATGATAAATCACTAAACCTTGATATAAAACATAATAAAGCAAAATGTCTTTTATTATGCAAAGTCTTTGCGATTTATTTATAATCATTCTAAAAACCACGTGGGCAAATGGATTAATGATCAATAATTCTTCCATGGAAGACATTGGAGCTTAGAGCAAGTCCCTTCCCATGCTTGTCTGCATTCATCATTCACACCATCACAACACTTGCACACCATACCAAGTGTAGCAAACACCTTCTCATACCCTATTATAATCAAATAAGAAGATCATCGTTATTTCGAGATCATTAACTAAACTGATGATGTGTCCGACTTTCGGACTCTGTATAAACTTTTTCATTAATGTTGCAGAATGAATTGAAGTTGGGAGAGAGAGAGAGAGAGTTCTTACTCTGTGAATCTTGGGATGTTATAGGCCCTGATTCAACACCTTTTGGGCAATGAGATATGGTGACAATCATGAAGAGCAAGATAAGGAGTTCAAAATGCTTGGGCATATTCATATTCTCTTCTGCTATATAAGTAGATACAAAAATGTATTGTTGTTGTATTGGAAAAGCAGGACAAAGAAGGCTAGTTTTAAAATGATGAAATGTGGGTGTTTTCTGTATGAACTGTGTGAGCTTTCTAGAACAAGACTACAGGAGGTGGAGTGACATGCCACGCGTTTGCACCTCTACGAAGTCTTTTTAGTCTTTTAGGTGTGGGGCCCAGTAGGCTTTGATTAGTAGTAGTAATTAAGTTTTAGGTGGACCCACCAGAGAGAAGTTTCTGGGAAATGAAGAATAATGTTTAATATGATTTTGTCTTCATTGATATAGTTCTAATTTGATTTGATTTTGGATTTGCGTTCACATGATTGTTATTGTCAATGTCACCATAATTTAATTATATCCGTTTCATATTTGATAATTCCACTTGCTTCAAATTCAAATTTTCTGTCTTAATTTTCACAAAGCGGAAACTATATGTGAGTGAATAAACTATTATGTCGGCTATCATAAACATTGTTTATATGGGCAAGACTGCAAGAGAATTTTAAAACAATTCCATTTGGAAGTCTAAAAATTAGGGTAAAAAAATAGAAAAAAGAGTTTTGAAGGACTATAATAAGATCACTACAAAACAATCATCGATTGGAACCCCTCATTTTGGTCTAAAAAAAGAAAAAAGAAAAAGAAAAACAATTGTCTTCATATCCACTAAAAAAAGGCAAAAAATGGCCCTAAATGATGAAAAAAATTATTTTCACAAATAAATTATTAAATTGTTCTGACCACTGTTGTGAGACAATCGAAAGTGGATTGTCGTCAATTGTAGCAGGCTCTATGAAGAAATCTGAGTCAGTTATTGTTAAAAGTACAATTTTCCAAAGTCAGTTATTGTTTATTGTAGCAGGATTTTACAAAGAAATAAAAGTACAATTTTCCTTCTTTGTAATATTGCATTACACTCTTACTAGTTCACACATTTATTTATTTATTTATTTTTAACATAGTTCACGTTTCAAAAAATTTTTTTATTTCATTTTAAACATAGTTCACGTTTCATAATGAGAGTCTATTAATTGAAATAAATCACAAAATGTTAATGGTCTAAAACTATCTAATAATTTTTAGAGTAATGATATTTGTACCGAATGTTTCTGATTGGTTATTTATTATGTATAATACATGTAAATAGAGGGCTCCACTTCTTTATTTATATATAAATGGATCGATTAAAAGAAATAGGTCTGACAATTCATTACAACAAATTGCATAAATAAGGAAGTGGGGTCCTCCAATTACATGCACTATGCATAAATAACCAATCAGAAATATTTGGTTCAACAAATCGATGCAAGTATCGTTACTCTAAATTTTAATTTCCACAAATTAAAATAGACCTGCCAAATTGCATTGAAAAACATGTCATTCTAGATCTTTAGCAGTCTAAATGGAAAGAAAGCATTAAATACCTTGGAAGTATGTACTGGGACTATAAGAGCCGTTGAATCATGAATATATATCTCTCTCTCTATATATATATAGATTTTGACATTGAATTTTAATTTTAATTAATTTATTATTATTATTATTATTATTATTATTATTTTTACGAGAAAACCTCTTCTTGAGCATGAATCTTCTGCAATACACTACTAGTGTGAGACAATCCTGGTTGCTCCAACCCCTAGTCCCTAGTGTGAGACAATCCTGGTTGCTCCAACCCCTAGTCCATTTTATTTTATTTTTTATTTTTATGCTTCTTAAAATGAATATCTCATCGATATTCCAATGTAAAGTCTGGAAGATTGGGATGAAGGGATAAAAATTACTATAATCAAGTATAATGTCTTGTCCTTCTTAGAATATAAGACCAAAGAAATTAAACTTATTCTAGAAAGTAGAAACTATAGACTTGTTTACAGTAAAGGATATGAACATGTAATAGAATTGAGACTTTGCTACCATACATGGATTGGACCATGTTAATGGAACAGATAAAAGTCCGAATGATACCAGCTAGGGAATGATGACTTCCTTCATAGTCAAGGAAGAAAGGAATTTTAAGGGGAGAATGGAAAATAAAGAGGAATCCAAACAGAATTTTCTAGATTCTAGAGTCATGGACTGTGTGACTAGGGAAGCTTCTAGCTTTTATCAAATATTATTATTCTTTGTTCATACATTGAGTACACTTTTGAGAGATCCAAACACACAGATTGTTTGAACATGGCCATTATTCCATGGAAAATTCTGGATTAGATTGGGATGCATAGAATTTCACTCGAGTTTCCAAGATAGTCAAAAAAGGAGATTTTGTTTTTCCATTTTGTAGTTTTCTTTAAAGATTACATTCTTTGCATCTTTTTCTGACACCAAAAAGTATTACGTTTTGATGAGAGAGAACAAATTGTCACAGTGCCAGCTTTTTTCAATGTCGGTATGTGAAAGTCAAAACAATTTGCACTCGTCCACCTTGCTCCATTTAAAATGGTTTTTAATAATTTACTTTGATGTGTTAGAAAGTTTCAAATTTATCAATGTTAATATTCTCTTTTTAAAAATGAATGTTGTTACAATAAATGCAGACTAAGTAACAATTACAAAACATGATAAAAAAAAAAACACAATATATAAGAATATAAAAATTTATACATGCAGACTAAGTAACAATTACAAAACATGATAAAAAAATAAACACAATATATAAGAATATAAAAATTTATACGTGATTCGACAAAACTTTAAGTGTTAGAATCACATATTTAAAAATTTAAGCCATACTCTTAATTCTGTATAAATTTAAGTCTCTTTCATTTTTTACTCCGAACTCTAAACGCACTTATATATTGGGTTACAAGAAAGTACTACTTTGAATACACGATCCACATAAACTAATTATCGGATTGTAAAGTGGTCGCAACATCACCCGATACTAAATTCGGGCTACAATATCAAGGATGTTAATGTTATTTGGTTAATTTGATTTGAATGAATGTTTATTTGACTTATATATATATTTAAAAAAATAATTAAATTTTGAGTGGAAAAATTTGGAAAAAAAATGAGTTTTTTTTTTTTTTTTTTTATTTTTTATTTTAAATAGTTGGTTCTCACACACTCCCTCTAAGGAATTGTTTGCACTTAACAGCAATCGATCCTAAGACTTAAAAAAAAAAAAAAAAGTTACCCTTTAGAGTAAATAAATTATTAATCTTACTAGCAACCCCCCCGTTGCGTTTAGACTACCTTGTCCATTCATTCGTAATGACGGGAGGAACCAGTAATATGACCTATACTTGGACTCCACTTAGTTGGGCATTAGGTATACAAGTATCAAGGACGTGGTCTAACTTTGATACCACTTGTAATGAGCTGGGTGTTTGCCCTATAACTCAAAAACTTAAACTAGTAGATAATGCTGCCTACCCATCCATATATGTCCAAGTCCACCATTTGAATATAATGTGAGACAACATGATTATCACAACGGACTATTTGACCATTAAAATGTATGATTTTTTTTGGAGTAAATGCTCATTCATATCTTATACGAGTCCACAAATGTTCGGGGCTTGCACCCTCACCTTCTTTAGTTCCGCTGGGGGGAAGAGAAATTATACCAAATGGGCTACTGGCCCAGTTTTCATTAGGCATGCTCCTGAAAACAGTAAATAGAGATAAATCATTATTGGGCGGTGTCTAATATGGACAACATTATAGGCCTGTATCCACAGTTCAATGGGCATGTACCAAGTTTACGACACACACAAAAAGTGTACCAATACCCATTCTAATAAAAAACTTGAATTGTATACAGTTTAGGCCCGAAAACATATCGCATAGGATTGCAATTGACTACCAAATAAAGGTTCGAACATATATATATATATATAATATTTTCATAAAAGAAGATGAGAAAATTCCAGATATTTTAAAAGTATATAATATATGTACACATACATTTATTTTTTCTTTTTTGAAATTTCCGAGTTTTGCTGATTGTATCCACTGAATGACCGTTTAGTTCCTGTTCCGTCGGTTATTCTGGATTTGCAAATGCTCTCTCTCTCTCTTCATTCTCTTCCCCCTAAAATTCTCTGCAATTCTCGGCACCGAAAATCTCCATTACAGTGTGTTTTTTCATCTTTCAAATCATCCATCTGTTTATGGTTAGTTTGTTCTGTTTCTCTCACCTTCCCTCTGTTTCCCGGGAAAATAAAAAAAAAAAGAAAATGCTAACGAGGAAACCCATCTTTGATTTCCTTAGAAACAAACGAAAGATTGGGGCCTTTTTTTTCTTTGATTTGGTTTCTGTTTTATAGCATTGTGTGAATTGATACACTTTTTTTTTTTAATTGATTGTAATTGGATCTTGATAGGTTTGTAGGGGTGTGAAGAGAAGAATCAATGGCATACAAGGTTGATCATGAGTACGATTATCTATTCAAGATCGTCTTAATTGGAGATTCGGGTGTGGGAAAATCCAACATTCTTTCCAGGTTTACGCGGAATGAGTTCTCCTTGGAATCTAAATCCACCATTGGTGTCGAATTCGCTACCAGAACACTTCAGGTCAATTTCAATGTCTATGATCTCCAACTTTTTGGTTGTTTTTTTTATGTAGTTTCAGTTTATTGGGATTTGTAGATCCTTGGACCCATTTGATTTCGAAACCTTTTTGGAAAAATAATAGCAACAGTTGAGAAATTGCAATTTTTGAAATGAAATGTAATCTAGGTGTTTGAATAAAAGTTACAATGAAGAGAAGAAACATGAATGTTACCAAATGCAGCATTAACTTGTCAGTTAATTGTTCTTTTAGTAAATTGTTTATGCGTTATGATGCAAATGGCATTGGTATGTATTATTTGTTTGTTTGTGATTATATCTATCTTGTCTTTATTGTTTACCTTAATTTTCTATGCTTTTATAATAGGAACGCATTTGAATTCTTTCTGTTTGAATGGCATTGTTTGACAGTTTAAATTCGGAATTAAATTGGTCAAGAAATGTAAGAAACCAAATGAGGAATAGATTTATCTGAACCAAAATTTTTACTTTGCTCATGTGATTTGAACATGTATAATAAACTTACCTCTTATTTGACCATTGATAAGAACACTGTCATCTTAGTCATGCCTAGATGCACTGTCATCTTAGCTGCCACCATATGCATGTGTGAGAGAAAAAGAGCAGTCCATTTGGATGTTTTACTATGGGGACTTTACAATAGGTGGACTTGCTGTTCCATTTGCGCATAAAATTGAGTTGTTTGGATGGGTTGTTTTTCGATGTTCACTGTGGAACCATCAAATCTTTCAGTCAATCGGATGCCAGTTGACTTGCACATTGGTGTTAATGAAAAGGTGCAGCAAGTGGGACTAGCATCAAAAATATTATTGACTAGTTTTGTTGAGATATGGATCACATTTATTTAGTCTCTATATAGAGCAAAACTTTGGCCTGCCTCTTGACCTTTTTCTTAGTTTCAATTTTATTTTCCTACTCAAAATCACCCATGAGAAACTTTTTTTTTTCTTCTTCTTTTTTTGTTTTTCTTTTTTTGTATAATGCAAAGAACATGTGTGAGAATTTTACATGAATTTATCTCTATGTCATTTTGATTGCATTGTCAATTATTGTTTATACAGTCCATTTAAACATTATGTATAAGATAAAAATGCTATCTGTGTTTCATGAGTTTGCATGTTACCCATTTTTGGATGGGAAGAATTGTTCCATTCTAGAATATCATGGATAGTAGTTTTTTTTCTGTTCTAGTGTTTTGCTGATGAAAAGTGAACAACCTGATGTAATTTTACTCTGAACTGTTTGAAGTAATATGGTGGTATGAAGGGATTTTTCATTTACAATCTGACCTCTATTTTTACCTTTAAAGTAGGTGCTTGTGGTAAATCTTGAGCTTCCCTTTGGATTGGGGTTTGTCAGGACCAATGCTACGGGCTTCCAGAATACAATGTGATCTTTGTAGAGTTGATCATTATGAGTGTTAAAATGAATTTGACTGGGTAGTCCAACGGCAAAAAAGAGGGGGATTCATTAGCTCGTTATTTAGTGCAAATCAGTGAAATGAAAGATCTATAAAAATTATTCAACAGGCTCTAGAATTACAAGGATAAATCAAAGTAAAATGGTCAATAAAAGCAATGTTGGATGTATATTTAAAAGATTGATCTCGTGTTTCAGCAGTTACTCATTGATCTGCTTTCTGATCATCTTTTTATAGAGCCATTGGGTGTTTGCCACTTACTTTGTCTAGGTCTCTTTTATGCCTAAGAATATGAGAGCGCCCAGCTATATAGATATCCATTCATGTACGTGTGTATGTTTGCAAGCATTACTCTGCATGCATCTGATGATATTTCTTGCCAATTTAGCTTAAACATTTTGGTTCAGGTAGAGGGCAAGACGGTGAAGGCACAAATATGGGACACGGCTGGTCAAGAGAGATACCGAGCCATCACAAGTGCTTATTATAGAGGTGCAGTTGGTGCACTCATGGTCTATGACATAACCAAGAGGCAAACGTTCGAGAATGTCCAGAGGTGGCTCAATGAACTGAGGGACCATGCCGACTCCAACATTGTCATCATGATGGCTGGAAACAAGTCCGACCTGAATCACCTTAGAGCAATCCCCGAACATGATGCTAAATTATTGGCTGAGAAGGAAGGGTTGTCATTCCTCGAGACTTCAGCATTGGAAGCAATTAATGTGGAAAAAGCATTCCAGACAATCTTGTTGGAGATTTATCAGATAATAAGCAGGAAGGCATTGGCAGCTCAGGAGGCAGCTGGTACTTCTGGGCTTCCCGGTCAAGGCACCACCATTAATGTTGGGGATTATTCAGGTAATTCGGGAAAGAAAGCTTGTTGTTCTAATTAACACTAGAAGACATCAAAGAGAAGCGCCAGCGTGACAAAAACAAATTTTGTTCAACCGCAATAGAAAATGTGGGATATGTGCCGCCTTCTTTCGCAATTTTTTCAGTAGTGATCATGTGAGGGAACATCAATTGCTGCTTAGAACCACTGTTGAGCTAGATATCACAATGTTAATCATCTACTTCACTGGAACAAAGAGGAATGTTTCGAAATTTTGTGTCACATTATAGGCAGGTATACAAAAACAAAATCTTTGTAATTGTAGTTTTACTTTTATATTATTGTTAAGATCATCAGTATTTTTCAATCTTTCAATCAACTTTTCTGTTCATTTTTTTATTAGCACGAATTAAATTCAAGCTTTCAGATTGCTTTTGACATTGTATTTAGAAATGTAATAAATGTTTGAGTGGTGCTGTCTAGCTTTAAGATGAGATGGAGTGTTAAAAGGCATTTTAAAGCGTGATATCTGGATGGCCAAGTCAGGGCCTTAATTAATTCCAAGAGGTTGGCGTAGTTGAAAAAGATTTAGGTTCTGTGTCTTATGCAACATCAGACCTCAAGATCAATTCTTCTTAGAAACAGACAAATCCTTAGGGGCTACACTCACGGACATGGTCTGAGCATTACTTGATTAGTTGGGACAAAACCCCGAACACCCCGATTAAAAAAATAAAAAATAAATAAATAAATAAATAAAGATTTTAATTCCTTAGATTCTTCTTATTCTTTTATTTGGTTTAGGAATCAAATCATTTTCATTTTATGGAACTCCCAAAAGGAAGGTTGTTTAAAGGTCGATTGATGGCATGGATTGATCATTGAGTCAAAACTTTAGGACATGAAATATTTAAAGAGGGAGTAATGATATTTGCACCAACGTGTTATAGCGAATTACCTAACCGAATGTTTCTAATTCTGATTAGTTATTTATACACAATACATGTAAGTGGAGGGCTCACTTCTTTATTATGAACCAATTAAAAGTTTATAGGTTTGACAATTCATTACAACAAATTGCATAAATAAAGAAGTGGAGTTTTCACTTACATGTATTATGTATAAATAACCAATCTGAAATATTCGGTTTGGTAATTCACTGCAACAAATGAGTGCAAATATCATTACTCTTAAATGTGATAAAACACCTATTCTTAATAAAAGAGTTATTGGTGTCGTGCAAAAAACAACCAATCATTGGTTGTGCTACGCCTCTATCTTGAACCTTCTCAGCTTTTTGTTGATTTGGAGCCACTATTACAACCTTTAGCTTTCACCTAAAGTTCTCCTTTAAATCAATTTGTATTATGTGGTCCAGTATTGTTTATAGTGCATGCCTTGGCTAGGACGGGGAATTTTTTTTTTTTACTATTATTATTAAAAAGAAAAAAAATCAAAATTTCCTCTTTTTATAATCAAACTTTGATTTCATGATGACATTCAAGTTTGTTTTATCCAAAATCCCACTCCAATTCAAACGAATCAACAGAGAGACAATCTGAGCAATAATGATCCAATACTTGAGGACCAAAAACTTATACTTCGTATTATGGTAGTGCGTGTGTATATATATATATAATATATATATATATATGTTTTTGTCCTCTCCATTTGGGGCTGTCCATTAACTCTATCAATCAATAATTGGAATCCTTTTCATTCACCACTCACAGTGTAGCGCACCCTAACCACTTCCAACGTTCCAATATAGCTCGCTTTGTAAACAATCATTGTTAATGTGTTGTGTGTCACAACAACATTGGGGCCTTCATTGACAGACTTTTAGACTTTCTTATCTCATCATTTGTTGCAAGAAAATGGGGCCAAAAAAAAACGAAACTGGTTCAATTAATGGTGATTTGCCCGCAACCAACACTCCCGGAATCATATAATATCTTCTCTTAATCGATCATGTTCTGTTTGAAGAAATTGGTTAAATTTAGCATTCAAATGTTTATTTGAAGACTCATAAAACTCTCAAAAAGGACAAAATCTAGTTAAGTCAACAAAGTAAAATTATAAATTTTTAAATGGGACTTCTTTTTATTTGTTTATTTAAATTTTTTTCCTCCTTATTTTGGAAGTTAAAGCAAATGTACATCCATTACTAGTCTATAATAAGATTCAAAATTTTAACCTCTGGTTAGATCACATCAATGGTACCTTTTAACCACTGGTATTTTGATTGGGACTAATGAAGGTAGAGATTGACATTGTTCTTAAGTTGTAGCCTAACCAAAGAAATTTTGATATAACTAGAAAAGTTGTATTTGATTATTGAATAAGCCACAAAAGTGTAGATTCTTGGATTGAATTTTCAATTTATTAAGGTTTAGATAGACCCAAGATAGAATTGTTTAATTTTTCAGGGTCAGAATGATTGGTTTCTTTTCTATATTATCATTCTTTTGTTGAGAACATGTGAGATCTCATCTTCCACTATTTCATCACACAATTGCCCCTTGTATTATTGTACACATCCATTTTGTAAATTTGAAATATTTTTACAAAACACATATGGACCAAACATTACAATCTTATAAAATGAAAAAGTGGTGTTTCATAATGCGATGAATATCTCACCACAGCCCCTAGTGACCCAAGCACGAAGCCTTTATAACATTATAAAAGCACTGTAAGGGAAGCCAACTTCTCTCCACAGAACTCTCCATCTCTATACAAAAATTAAGAATTATAATATTTCAAAAGTAGTGAATTTAAAAATGGAGCAAGAAATTGTATCAAGAGAAGGTGACGGAGAGAAATGGGTGTACGATTCTTCTGTTGATCATAAAGGAAGAGTTCCTCGCCGAGCTTCAACTGGAGTATGGAAAGCAGCCCTCTTTATCATTAGTAAGTCTAGAATCAATACGTGTGTGTGTGTGTGTGTGTGTGTGTGTGTGTGTTGTTTTATAGTTATATGTACCTTATATATGCTACCAAGTAATACATGTACAATATATGTAACTCATAAGTCATATCATCAAAGTTGCTCCTATTTTTTTCTTTTGGATTGAGTTGAGTGTTATTTATTTCTTCCCTCATTATTATTTATTATTTATTTTGACAATGAAGAATCAACCCACTCGATAGTCACTTCAAACTCTCTGATGATTTATAAATTTTAGATACATACAATCACCTGTAAATCACGTATATCATTTTAACCAAAATATTTTTTGGGAACTTGGATGTTCGAATTTATGATTCACCCCAACACCCGGCGAAGTAAAAAAAGAAGAGAGATTCAATGGAATTTCTTTGTTTTGGTTAAAAATAAAAAAATTAAAAAGACAAGAATTATCCCCCAACAAGCATCCATTGTCACTAGCTAGACAGCTACTCTGAACAGCTTGTAATTTATTGAAGGCAGTAGCTTGTAATTTGTTTCCTGTATATAGTGGTGTTTTGTGAGTTTGGAGTTGAGATTATAAATGAGCGTATATGATCAACTTCTTTTGTCGAAATGGTGGAATAAGGAAAAGGATTAGGGCAGGCAAACTTTCCACAAAGAAATGGCTTTGAAATCAACGTATCAGGGTTTCTCAGATGCCAGTGTTTTGCTACTACTTGAAATCTCAAATGAATATGGTCATTAAAACAATCTGTGAGACTCAATTTGGCCTATGGAATCTTAGTTTAAGGCGGGGAGTAAACATATCGATTTGAAAAATACGTGTGATAAACTCTTTAAGAAAAAATTACGGGGCTGCTTCATTGTGTCCTGGAGGTCACGGATTTGACATTAGAAACAATATTTTCATACGAAAGTAAGACTATGTGCATTTGACCCTTCCCAAACTTCACAATGAACGGACTTTTTACTCATCTAGTGGTTTTATTACTAATTGAATTTTTTTATTTTTTATTTTTTTTCTAAATTTTGATATAAATAGCAATTGAGTTTAGCGAGAGGCTGTGCTTCTTTGGACTTTCAACAAGCCTCATCACATACCTTACCAAAGTCATCCAGCAAGACCTCAGGACAGCAGCAAAGAATGTCAACTATTGGGCAGGAGTGACCACAATCATGCCTCTAATTGGAGGGTTCCTAGCTGATGCCTACACTGGCCGATTTCCTATGATCTTGCTTTCATCAACCATATACCTTATGGTATATATATTTCATCTTCTAACTGTAAAATGTAAATTAACACTTACCACGGTCAAGTTTAATATGTGTACATTTTTATTTATTTATTTATTTTTTTAATATGGAATTCAGGGTTTAGGCCTCTTGGTCATGTCCCAATTCATCCCGAGCCTAAAGCCATGTGACACAGACTCATGCCACCATCCTAGCAAGGCTCATGAAGTGATCTTCTTTCTTGCAATGTACTGTATCTCTGTAGCAACTGGAGGATACAAGCCCTGCTTACAGAGCTTTGGAGCTGACCAATTCGACGATGATCACCCTGAAGAAAGGAAAAAGAAGATGTCCTATTTCAACTGGTGGAACTTTTCGCTTTGTTCTGGGCTTGTGCTTGGCGTGACATTGGTTGTCTACGTGCAAGAGCATGTCAGCTGGGGTGTTGCAGATCTTATGCTCACAATAGCTATGGCAATTACTATCTTAATCTACTATTTCGGAAAGTCATTTTATCGATATAGGGTGCCAGAGGGCAGCCCCTTGACACCCATGTTGCAGGTTTTGGTTGCAGCCATAAAAAAAAGAAATATGCCTTATCCATCCAACACTAGTTTGTTATATGAAGCTCCCAAGTCACAAAAGCCCAAAGGAAGGCTCCTATGTCATACAAATAATCTCAGGTAAGGAAATATATATAATGTACAAAGATTTTAGATTCAAATTTGCTTCTTTATATAGTTTGAAATGAGTCTTATCTTTTCCTGATTGCATAGAGGATCATTCTAGGATAATCTTTTTCGAATTCTAGCTTTTATTCCAGAGGATAAATTTAAGTCATTTGAAAATTAATCAGCTTTTGAAATGACTCTAGTATTGCATTTCAATCTGCAGATTTCTTGACAAAGCAGCAATAACTGAAGGGGGTGAGGATGAGAAAATACCAAGTCCATGGAAACTAGCAACAGTGACAAAAGTCGAAGAGTTGAAACTCATCCTTAACATG
>JAOTQH010000014.1:2686776-2709267 GCA_025631255.1 Cornus kousa | reverse complement strand
TATTTTTAATAAAACATATATTTTATATAAAACAAACACACCCATATATATATATATATATATATATATATATATATATATTCAACATTTGGCGAAGGTCTAGATCGAGTCCATCGGACAGGGCTTTTAAAATAAATTTTTAAAAATTGATGAGTAAATTATTTTTGTTAAATTTTAAATATTTTACGATGACCAATTACCTAAAATTAAAAAATTTAAAAATTTAAAAATATTTTACATCCAAACAAATGAAGTCTAATACAAGTCAAAGACTCATGTTCAATTTTGTAATGCCAAAAATACATTTTTGACAATTTCGTAATGTACTTCATGCAAGTCAGAGACTCCTGCACAATTTTGTTATGTCACAAACACTACCTTCTTCTTTTTGTTTTGGAGCCTAATAGGAGACAAAATGAATAACATTCTATGCCATGAAAATTTACAGGTGCAAAAATCACCTAAAAAAGATGGACAACTTATTGCACGGGAGATAACAAATTACTCAAGATACCATTTTCATGTCTTTCACGGTCATATCGATTATCGCCCAAAACTTAAACTTGTGGCAAATTTTACTTTTTCACATGAAAAACTTTTTCCTGCTCAAAGAAATGACACAATAGAATAATCTTATCATTGGATCATAACCGTCAATCCAAAACTCAACATTTATAATTATAATAATACAATTCAGATGAATATCATCTTTATATAAGTTACTTTCACACCTGTATTTCTGTAAATTTTTTTAAAAATAAATCAAATTGTTCATATGTTTTTTATTTTATTCAATAGAATTTAGGGAAGTTTTAAGAAAGCTTTTAGCGAAAAATACTTTTATGGTATGCATATAGAGTGTATAATCCCCTTATACGTTTTAATAAATCCATAATATTCAATTTTGGAGCAAATAAGGACCTGAATGCTGAAAAGATTAAAGTGTCCATCTATAACTGTCATTAAAGTGTCATTCTTTTGAGATATATATATATATATATATATATAATATTGGGTTGCGGGAAAAAAATATCCTTATGATATGCATATATAGTATATAACCGTATTTGTTTTAAACCACCTTAATATTCAATTTTGGTATAAACAAGTACCTGAATGCTGAAAAGACTAAAGAATCCCTTTAAATTTGAATAAAAACAGGTAAAAAAAACTAATTTAATGTGACAAATGTGTTATATATATATGAGAACATTAATTATTGGAAGAGACAAGGCTATTTTAAAATTTTATATCTTAAAAATATTATGTGCAATGCACATTAATAAATTTTTAACGAAACAATGATATCAAGCCATTCTTTATCAAATTTTTTCAAACTTAACGGACTTATATATTCAAAATAAAGGATAAGGGTGTTATTTACCTAAAATGTAAACATTTTGAGTGTTTTCTCACTTTGCTCTTATAAGGGCATTATAGGGAGAGAAAGGGTGTTTTCGAAATTTTATATCTTAGCAGTAATTTCAAATCCTTTTTTGCTCAATTTTCAAACTTAACAAACTTATATACGCAGCATAAGCCCTTATTTGCTAATTTTTTAAAAACTTAACGGAATTATATACCCAAAATCAAAGATATGAGCATTATTTATCCAAAATTAAAACATTAAAGGGTGTTTTTCTCAATTTGCCCTTTAAGAAATTCAATTTTTTTTTTTTTTTTTTTTTGAAAGTTAAGAAATTCAAATGTTAAGAAATAAACTTCATATCAAAAGTTCCATGTGCAGAGAGCACAACTGTTTTAAAGTAACCCATTAAACTAATGCCAAGGCTTTTGTGGTATTGCATCAAAATGCTTAAACACATGAATGTTGGGAATAATGTGTGTTGTATTGGATCAATCAAATCAGGCTGAAACGAACCTTTAATGACAACCTAAAAGCAGAGAGTTGTTATTCCAGTGACCTTTCAGGCTCTTAGCTTTTGTGAGCACAAATTGGTCACAGATTTAGTGGAAAAGTGTAGGCCACAATTATTATATTCCAAGGCCTTGACAATGACCTATTATTATTATTATTTTATGCCAGTTTCAGCTTTCTCCAAAAGCTAGGTAACAACTAACATCTGGTAATGTCTGATACCAAAAACCAGCCTGTAGGTTCGCTGATTCTATATATATATATATATCGAAATATAAAATTCTGTATGCCCCTCCTTTACTTTTATCAAATCTGATGTTACAACAAGGCTCTATCTCGTGTAGGTATTCTTGTTGGTGTTTACTCTATATCCTAATTTTATTGTTCAATTGATGAGCTTATTTGGTTCAATATTGTTTCAACAGAACTGAAAATAAAAAAAAAAAAAAATTGTATATATTGATTCATTTATAAAAATATGTTTTGTGAAAATCCTGTTAAAAAAATTACAGAGAACTATAAAACAATTTGTTTGGTTTATTAGAAAATAATTCAAATATATATATATATATATATATTACAAAAAAACTGTTTTCAAAACTATAAAAGATAGTTCTAAGAAAAAAACATGATATTTTAATTTTTATTATTATTATTATTTTTTAAAATTAAGTTTTCAAAAACTACCAACCAATCATATTACCTTTTGGTTTTCTAAATTTTTAAAAACTGTTTTTGAGTGACAAATCAAGCAAGCATGTTTTGAATTTTTTATTTTTATATTAGATTAGTAATCTTAAAATAGTTTTCAATTTTTTGAGTTTTTGAGAATTTGCTTTATCTTTATAAAAAAAAAGGAAGAAGAAGAAGAAGAAAAGAAGGGAAAAATAATTTTAGTAATTAAATGGTTTGACAATGTTTTTTTTATTTTTTTATGTCATGTGTTTAGTAATTCAAATGTGTTTTTCTGAGGATGTTTTGCAGCAGCATTGTATAATTTATTTATTGGGAAAGGAAGAAACAGGGGAGAGGTAAGACCTTGGTGCTTTTAAGATTGTGATATGGATACCATCCGTAATACTTTGATATTAAGATTTTTTCTTTCATCGCACGTCACGAAAATTTATTATTAAGTATTCTAGTCTTATTAATTGTATTTTATGCATTGATATCACTGAATTTCATTTGATTTTATAAAATAGATTTCAAACAGTTTAATTTAAGTGCATAGATAAATAGTCAAACACTTTGAAATCATATAAAAATTGATGCAACCTTGTCCTAATAAGCATGCAAAATAAGAAAACAAAACCTAAGTCAATGATTGATTTATTTGCCTTTGCCGAGGCATATTTGATAAGTTATATATGGGTATATCTCAATTCAAAACAAAGTGTGTGGACCTATATGTTACAATTATTTCTAATTATATTCTTTTAACGGTACTTTCTCTTTTTCCAAGTTAGCCTCAATATCTTAAACATATAATATTACCATTTAAACCAAAAAAATGGTGAGTTCGAACTTTATTTTAATGGTTGGACTGATGTTGATGCCACGGACTAGGATTGTAGACAATGACAGAAATGGCGTGAAAGATGGTTAATTATTCTTTTTTCTTGTTGGATCAACCAAGACCGACATTGTGTGCTATCTTGCCAACAATCCCTCTCTAACACGATAAGGCTCTTGAGAATCGAACCCATGACCTTTGGCTCTGATATCACTTGTTGGATCGGGCCGTGCCATCTCATTTAAAAACCAATTGATGTTCATTGAGGGTAAGACACATCTTTTATGACATTCAGGTCTGCCCGTGCAAGTAGCTGCATTGTGTGCTACCTTGCCAAGGTAAATTTTTTTTTTTTTAAAGGAGAGGGGGAGGGTGCAAGACTTGAACACCAACTCTTTGGATAACACAATACTTCTTCTTGGTAGTAATAGTAGTTGATAAAAAATGGAATTTATCAACAAAAAAATTACAAAAATATGTGGCAGTTATGTAATTTACGACAATATGAGGGTCACTTTCAAATTTTAGTGCTCTTTACCCGGCAAAATTCTCTTCAGAATTTCAAAATCAGAAATTCCCCATACTTGAGTTGAGCATATAGCTACTGGACCGTCTCTCTCTCTCTCTCTCCAATTCTCAGCCGTCCAACGGTTACTTTTCTCTTCTTCTTCTTCCGCCTCAACAGATTCTCATCTTTCCGATCTCTCCCACTTTTTCTTCATTGCTTTCCCAAGCCAAGAATCTCTTCCACCTATTTCTTTCTCTCTCCAACACTTTCTCTCTCTCTACAACTCTTCCTTTCTCCCCCGAGAGATTCCTTCTTTCTTTCTCAGCTTAGCTTTTAATGATGCCATTTTTCTTCCTCTCCCTCTGTTCTATTCCCTTTACCTCCAAACCCTTTCCTCTTCTTCTCTCTCCTTGTCATTTTCAATTCGCTTCTCCTTTTCTCCCTTCTCGAATTTCTGGCAATACTATACGTACATTTCAATCCCCATGTCTTCTTCGGGAGTCAATCACATCTCTCAGCCTTGTATACACGGTACACTCTGTTTTACAATCAATCCCAATTCTATTAATTACTGGCTCATACATGTCACACACTTGTTTGACAAAATGCTTCACTGATATTTGCATTTCATTTCTTTTGATTTCATCAATTGTGCCATATCGATGCGTTATTGCTTTTCTACATGAAAAAATAGGATGAGTTGATTATTGATATTTTTGTATGGGGTTTACGCAGGTCACTTTGTTTCTTCACACGCAGAGAGGAAGTCTCGGTTCATGAAATGGTTGAGTAAACTATTTAAGAGTGGGTCAGGTCGTGGAGAAACGAGTGGACGACATCCACAGTTTCTGGGAGAGGAAAATATAATTTGGCGAGCTCCGGCTAGATCATTGGTAAATAGTACACTGTGTTATCTATTCACGGGTTCATGCTATTACAATGTCAATGGTTTAGTAGATATGTGTTTCTTTTAGATTATCTAATAGATATGTTTTGTTACTATATCATTCAGCTATTTATGTTTTCTAAGGAAAATCGTACTATTAAAATGTGAATTATAGAGTTTAATATATATATATATATATAATTTTTTTTTTTTTTTTTTTAGTGAACAGGAGTTCATGCTAATGCATGCAGTATAACTTTATTCTTTTTCACCTACCAGTGATGTTATGAACATGGTTATGACTTATGAGAATCAACCTCTAACTCGATTATGGCATTGCTGGGCCTGGTACTACTAGATGTTACTCATACTATTCAAAATTCGCTGATACACAGTGATTTGCTGAAGCAATAAGTTTCAACTTAAAAAGGAAAAATAAAAAAAGTTGTCTTCAAGGACCTAACAGGTCAGTATAATGGTTATTACATGTAGTTTAATATACATTGTATGACCAGAAATTTATTGCATCTGCTCTTTAGGAGGTTTGTTAGATAAACAAGTATTGTTTTCTTTTTTCCTTTTCGTCATAAACAAAAACTTGTTTAATGAAACTCAAAGGATAATTTTATTTATTTATTTATTTTTTCTCTCTCTCCCTTCCTTCATTATATATATTTATATTGTCAATTAAATCAATAAATGTACATGACTTTGATTTAGTTGCACAAGAGCTGTTAAAAAAAAAATTCAGTTCAATGCACATATTTTTTCTTTTTGGACAGTTCTTCCACAAATTAACAAAATGGCCTTGGTCAAGCTAATGGGACCAGACTTTAGATTATTAAGAGTAGCGTGGACATAACACTAGAACTGAAACTTCCTCAAGTCTGTTCCGGAAGTTGGCAAGAACCTGCATTTAATGTCCTCTGCCTTTATCTTTTTGTTGTAATCATGGAAACTTTAGTGGCTCTAATCTGAAAAGCAAACCTCTGAGATCTGTAACATGGGCAACAATCCCATCTGAAATTTGTTTAAATGAGGATGCTGCATTGCAACTTATCTTAGCCATCCTGACAGAATAAGGGCTCCATCTGGAACAAAATAGAATGAAAATATCGATCTCTCTCAACACATGAGGTTTTTTCCCTCAATCATTCTTGGAAGTAACTAAGCAACTTAATGGTTCATCATGTATTGCTCATTCTGATTCTGTAACGCTATGTCTTATAATGACTTGCTCAATAAGCATCAGTAATTCCCTAACTAGTGTCATCATTGGCAATTCTTTAAGATTTTGTTGCCAAATAGTTGAGATTGACTGTCTGAAAATATACATTTGCAGGACAATAAATCTCAATGAGTCTTTTATCATATATGATATGTCCCAGGAAATACATTTATGTATCAACTGATACGTAGAACTGTTGTTTGCACTTGTCATTAGAAGTCATGTATTGTCCAAAGAATGATTCTGGAATTCTGTGCTATCACTACTAAGAAAAATTGCAAATAGTATATTTCTCGCCCACATGTTAACTTATAGTTTCTCAAATGGTTATCCTATTATTGCATAACTAAATTTCTTATGTGCTTCTTAACATGGAGTTGTTTTGTTAAAAGTTTATTAAATTTGCAGGATGATCACTCTAGAGAAGAGAAAGAGAAGGAGGAATTAGACCCTTCAATTGCACTTTCTCTGGCAGAAGATTTGAACAGACCAAATGGTAGGTTTGTAGTTTGCAAAGATCAAGCTCCTGTTACCTTCAATCCTCCCTCCCATCCCACGCTCTCTCCTCTCTCTATCTCTCTTGCTCTCTCTCTAATAATACCCACACGAGCTTTATATTTTCCCCGTTCATATCCTAAATTTAGAGTTTGGATTTTTTCAGGATACAGATGGAAAACAGATAATGATGAAGAAATTTCAAGGGCACTTCAGGAAAGCCTCGATTTATCTTCTTATCCTCCTTATGCCCCTCCAGCATATTATCCCGGATGTTATAGGTAGTCATTTATTTATTCTCGCAATTTGTAAACATGGGCTGCTTGGTTGCACCTGAATTTTAGGTGTGCAATGTCAATTATCATAAGTTTTTGTGTAGTGTAGGATTTATTAGCATAGTTGAACAGAGTTTGTGATTGGCTACTACTGACCTATTTGTCCCACTTCTCTTGTCAGCTTTAGTAAAAGGTCAATTGAATTGGCCAGGCATGAAAAATGCACTGCTTATTTATTTATTTATTTATTATTTATGTCTTTTAAATAATTTGTATGACTGACTAATTGATTGATCCAAGGTTGTAATGACTTCAAATTATGCAATTCAATCCTAGCCAACACTTCCATTTGAAAGTATGGATTAGTTTAGTGTTTGCTAGATTTTTTTTCGAGTATGAAGCATGTGTGCATTTTATGAGAAAAAGCAAAATTGAGATTGTCATAATTCACATTTTATAAGCAGTGCACTTACTAGTATGGCTCATTTGACTTAGTTGATGGTATGAAGAAGCTATTCGTTAGCTTCTGGTAATGAATTTTTTTGCTTTCCAGCCAATTTTTTTGGACATTTATCAAGAATACTCGACTATGATCTAGCCCGCCTGTAATAATGTGCTTGTAAGGCCTTCTTATGATTATACTGATATAGTAGCTTCATGTCTTACTTCACCCAGTTTTACTATTCATGAATAGAATCATTTGCTACCACAGAAGTCATGAGTTTTCAAATATTGAATTTGTCTGATCATGTATGCATGTGTCTATAACTTGCAGAGTATGTGGTGGCTGCAACCGTGACATTGGCTATGGTAATTATTTGGGATGCATGGGAACTTTTTTCCATCCAGAGTGCTTTTGTTGTCGATCTTGTGGTTTCCCGATCACTGAGCATGAGGTAGTTTGTTCTTCTTGGGTCTAAAAATGTCTTTTGATACAAACACCACCTAGCCCATCCACACAGAGAAAAACACACACGGGCTCAAAGAAAAAAGAGAAAAACCAGCAGAGACTGTCTTTTATGTTAGGATGTGTAATGCTATTGGATTTTTCTTGTATGTTCTTATTTGGTTTTTTCTTTTGAATCAAGTTTTCTTTGTCCGGGAGGGATGCATACCACAAGTCTTGCTTCAAGGAGTTGAACCATCCCAGATGTGAAGTTTGCCACCAATTTGTAAGGAAGCAGTGCTTGGCACATTTGAACTGTTTTTCATGCTGTAATTTGTTCTCCAATAGCGATGTTTTAGTATTTGTATTCATTTTGAGTTTTGTTTTTTTTTAACTTGTGCCTCACTAGTTGGCCAATTAGAATTTTTTTTTTTTAATTTTTAATTTATTTTATTTTTTGTGCTTGCCAATAACTCACACAGCCACTGTGCCCCTTTGTGGAATTGAACCCTCAACCTTCTACTTTGAAAGGTGAGGAGATACCACTAGGCTAGACCCTTGGTGGTAGTTGGTTAATTAGACTTGGAGAAATATCTCATTGAGACCTTTCCTTTGAACTTGGCTAGCCTACTTGGGCTGAACATATTGACATTCCTGCAAGATTGTTCTTGGCATTTTGGTTATACCTTGTATTGAAATAAGTTTCTTATATTTGACAATCTGTTCAAAAATTTATTCATGTGGTTCAACCTTCTGCATAATATTTGTCAAAATTGATAGTGAACTATCTTGATTTGAACATGTACAGTGAAATTCTTAGATTTAATACCTCATAGACGAATATTACTGAAATAATATAGGCACTGAACACCATTAGAGTTACCCTACGTGACACTCTTATGATCATCTCAAACACCCTTAACAGATGGCCTCAATGTGCAGTCCACTATATTCATGACACCTGTCCTCCTGCCATTCTAGCCACCCTCTCAGGGTGCATCATGTGAGTCCCTTGAGAGATCATTTCACACGGTGCCTTGGCCTTGAACCTCGATAGGGAGGGCAATGCTGAGGTACTCCTGTACTTGCTTGGTTTGGCCCCTATTGAAGATTTTTCTCCACTGATTTCTCCATTAAATCTTCAATAGCCCCTATGGTTAGGTTGTTTCAATCACTGCAGATCCATCACCTCCGCCCCCAGTGAAGCCACCTCAAAGTGATGCATCCTGACACATCACATCCTGCCTCAGGAAGTTCTTTGAGCTTGATGTACAATCATGTTGTGACTTCAAGGTATGGCTCCAAGTGGCCACAGTGTGACCTTAAAATTGCATTTTACTATCTGGAATCCTTGGAGTTCTGTGACTTGATAGCCAAATTCCAAGGCTACCAAGGCGTATTCTCGACTCTCAACTGTAGATCTTGGTTGGTCTAAGCAAGAAAAATGCCACAAGTCCTCCAGGATATTCATCACATATTGTGTTTAGTGTTGTTAAAGGCGCGCTTAGGCATGCGCCTAGGCTTGGGGCGCAGGTCTAGCACCTATTGTCATCCTAGGCTCACTAATGTTTACCAGGCGTGCCTCGGTTGCGCTTCGTCCTCTTTGTTAGGCGCGCCTCACTGTTTTTTCTTTAAAGAAAATGATTATTCTATTTCTTAAGCCAAAAAGGGTACTTTTGGCAACTTAATAAACTAATAAGAAAGCCTAAGCTTATGAGAGAATGAACTTTTGTTCAAAAGAATAAACAAATAAGAAAGCCCAAAAGTCAAAGTGTCAACTGAATGTAGAAAGAGTGAACTGTGAGACCAATGACGAAGCCCTAGTTGCAGAGACAAACAATGAAGCAGTGTCAGTTATTTCTTCTTCTTCTCTCTCTTCTCCTCTACTCTCTCCTCTCGTCTTTGCTTATTTCTCTCTCCGTCTAGTTCTCTTCTTTCTTTGTCTTTTTCTTTTTCTTGGGCTTCGTTTTTTCTCTTTTTTCTTCACACTTTCTCTCTATTCTCATCTACTTCTCTGTCTTCATCTACTTTTTTGTCTCTATGTCTTTTTTTTGGGGCTTTGGTTTTTTTTCCTTTCCTTGTTAACAATTTTTATTTATTTATTATTTTTTTTGGTGCTCTGTTTTTCCATTCAAAAAAACAAATTCTATTTTGCCTTTCAAGAAAACAAATTTGTGCTGTATTTTATGGTTAAATGCTTATATAGTTGATGGATTCATTTTTTTATATTTGATATTAATTTTTAGAATATTGATACGACTTATGAGATATGAATGCTTTTATGGTAGTTTAAAATTTCGATTGTGCGCCTTGCTTCACTTAGGCACGCGCCTAGCGCCTAGGCTCCAAAGGACCTCTAGCACCTTGACCCTTTAATAACATTGTGTTCACATGTATTCTCCTTGTCAACTACATATTCTCTTGCGGAGATTGCAAATGCTGGCTTTCTTACCTAGCTATTTTTCTCCAACCGGCTAATTTGGCTCAGGATATACGTCGGTTTTGACCAGCTTTCCTCTCCCGACTCATTTCATAGAAAGGAACTGTGGCATAGTTAGGATTCTCCCTCTAGTTTCCTTCGGTTGGAATTCACAACCATTGTTCCTTAGACTGCCATCTGCTCTCTCTCTCTCTCTCTATTGTTGTACGCGCGCGCACACACACACACATATATCTCCCCTACAAGACTGCCTCTATTTCCATGCTCAGTCACTTTGAATTCCATTATCATATTTGTAATATCTTCCCCTCTGAAACCCAACTGCACATCATAAAATGGTAATGCGTCCAGAAAATTATAATAAGTTAATAACCAAGTACTTTGAAGCATATATACTATGTAAATTTCAAATTATACTACTCCGTTATGTGTTTATGCGAATTTGGAGAAAGCAGAGAGCTGCTTATTCCTTATCATTATATTAGTGTAAATATAAGAAAATGAATATACATTTCTATTCTCTTAATTGGAATAGAAATAGTAAGAAAGATCGAAAAAGAATCATCCTACTTCTTTTAGCTGAAACCATGCATCTTTGGACCTGATATTGAGCCAATGTGAATTATTGGCATTGTCATATTGATGATTATGTTTTTGCTTTTACATATTTTCAGATCCCAACAAACGAGGCTGGTTTAATTGAGTATAGGTGCCACCCGTTTTGGTCCCAGAAATATTGTCCTTCTCACGAGCACGATAATACTGCCCGTTGCTGTAGTTGTGAACGTTTGGAGGTACAGAAGCCTTACTGCAATTTCTTTTTTATTTTTAAATATAAACAACTTTTTATCTCCAAAATGTTGTTTTTTCAATATAGTTGGGCTCTATGACATAAAATCGGTAGTTCCACTAATCGTATTTGTTGTTGACATTGTCTCCCTTTGCTGCTTACTGAAGTCTTGGAATGCAAGATACATTTCATTGGGCGATGGACGGAGTTTATGTTTAGAGTGCATGGAATCTGCTATCATGGATACTGGTGACTGTCAACCACTTTACCATGCCATTAGAGATTACTATGAAGGAATGAACATGAAACTTGATCAGCAAATTCCCATGCTTCTAGTTGAAAGACAAGCCCTGAATGAAGCTATTGTAGGGGAGAAAAACGTAATTTATGCTATTTCCCTCTGTTTCATATTTTCCTGATTTCTTTAACTTCTCTGACTCAGAATTTGTTTTTTCTAGGGATTCCATCACATGCCTGAAACAAGGGGTTTATGCCTGTCTGAAGAACAGACTGTTAGCAGTGTAAGACATTGCCCCCATTTGCTGTTGCTTATTTTACTAAATTTTGAAAGAACTTGTGCTACTGTGCCAAATATTTATTTCCTCACTGTGTTTTGAAATATGTAGATACTTAAAAGGCCAAGAATTGGGGGTCGCCGACTAGTAGGAATGAGAACACAACCTCAGAAGCTGACTCGAAAATGTGAAGTTACTGCCATTCTTGTTTTGTATGGCCTTCCAAGGTAGTTCTCACATAGTTTTACATATTTTAGAAAAAAATCAAAAAGACATTTATTTTGCTTTAGGGGGTAAAAATCAAACCCTATTGATTAAAGGGCCATTTCAAAACTGATATATGTGGAGAAAACAGAGCTAATATCTAATTATCATTTGATGTTTGTGGCATTTACATTAAATTAGGTCTGAATCACATTCATGGGGCTGGCTCCACCTTTAGGCAATAATTGCCTAAGGCATCAAATTGTGTCTAACGGCCCTCCACATATAGCTACACTGGTGGTGGCTTCCTCAAATTTTCTCGGTGCAGAACATTTTCGAAAGGCAGTATCAAGACCATTTGAAATTTAATTAAACAAAATTTATTTTTATTTTCATTTTCTAATTAACACTAGTATTAAGAATAAATTTTGTCAGATTATATATTCCTTGAAAATCAACCAGTTCTAATTATGCTGCACTTTGTTTACATTCTTTTACAATTATCAGTCGCCTACTCTGTCTGAAAAGTGCCAAACCGGGCAAAAATTTCTGAACCTTAACAGATTCCGTCGTCATTGTTTGATACAGATTACTAACGGGTGCAATTCTCGCTCATGAATTGATGCATGGCTGGTTACGCCTTAAAGGTAAGATACGTGTTGTCTTTCGTTAGAATGAAGGCAATAGAAAATATATTGATTGATTTGGAAAACATATGCTGGAAAAGAAAAACTTAGCTCCAGGCACCTTCTCATCAGAACTATGCAAAGCTCTGTATAGTAACCTTCTGATGCCATGCGTTCAGTTTTTCTCTCTGAGTTAAAGTTTTCAGGCAACGCTTTCCCTTCCCCTTATATCTTCCTTAAAGAATTATGCAGGCTACCGCAACCTGAATCCTGAGGTAGAGGAAGGAATCTGCCAAATGCTTTCATACATGTGGCTTGAATCGGAGGTAATGCCCGGACTCAAAAATATGCCATCCACATCAGCAGCTTCATCGTCGTCATCATCATCCAAGAAAGGTGGAAAGTCGGGTGTCGAAAATAAGCTGGGTGAGTTTTTTTTGCATCAAATTGCCCATGATGCTTCCCCTGCATATGGGGAAGGATTCAGGGCTGCCAATGCAGCTGTCAATAAATATGGTTTACGCTGCACTCTGGACCATATTCGCCTGACTGGAAGTTTTCCTCTCTAAGTTTTATTACAAGTTGTATGTCTTCTTCTTCCTTATAGATTCCTCGGCTTTGCATCTGTGGGTGATTATTGAATAGCTTCTCAAAAGGATTGAGTTTTTCATAGAAGTTTGGATTAGCTCTCCCTAGGTTATTTTTGGGGACCTTTTGAGAATACATGTGTAAAAATGACTCGAAACTTGATAATAATAAGCTTCTGCTGTCTACTCGATTCATTTGGAATGACCTCTTCTGAATTTTTGTTAAAAAAAATAAAATAAAATAAAAAAATAAGAATGTTTATGAAAAGATCAACACTGTGTACTTTGGTAGCCCGGAGAACTTTTCTTTAAATTCATCATCTCTTTTTTCTGGTATCTATTGATTTGTTTGATTTTTTAACTTCTCTAAATCTATACCATTTCTTTACTCTTTTTAATCTTGTTCAATTCCATTATTAACGGATGACCACCCAATCACGCAGCCTGAATAAAATATGAAAAATGATAAAATAATTTTTATATATACAAACACTTTTATACATGAAAAATGAAATTATAAAAATTATTTTAGCCTCAAATACAAATGAAAATAAAAAAAAATATATAAAAAAAAGGAAACAAGCTTTGTAACTGTAGTCCAAACAACAGCAGCAGCAGCTACTTTGGAGGAAAACTCCAACATCATCATCTTCCAAAGCCATATGGTCCTGCTTGAGAAAAAGTACATTCTTCAATGCATTAAAAATTATAGAGCACAAGAACATATAAGAATTCAGAACTAACGGCTACTCGATACATTAACATTGAAACTTGTGATGGACTCCATGTGTCTCTAAAAAAAAGCAAAAAAGGTACATTAAGATCATCAAATAAAAAGAGCCCAAGAATGTAATCAATGCTGTCAAAACTACTCAAAGGGTGTGAAGAACAACAGTGTTTGGTACACTTGTGATGTAAATGGGTGTTTCTCTCCAATCTATACAAGGAAAAATATGGTTTCTCACGGCAGCAATCACAAAATCTACCACAATAACCTGAAAAAATCCGCACATAATAAGCCTTCTCTAACTGCTTCAACCAATCACATCCAGTCGACACGAGCATGATCTTTAGAGATGGAGGTGGCAATCAATCAATTGGCAGGTATATCTGATAAAATCTGCTTCAGTTTCTCGTAAGTCATAAAAGCAATACCAACGCTAGGCACAACCTTATAGTATTCAGGCAGAATCCCTCGGTACAAACCACGTAGTCCTTCAGCCTGGAATATGTGCCGAAATGTACCAAACAGGCCAGTATTATAAACACGGGCTTGGCCACCCGCTCCTTCCAACTGCTTCCGTCGCCTCACAAGATCTAGAGGGAATGTTGCTACAATGCATACAAGTCAACAAAATAAGAAGAGTTCTACAAAGTTGTTATGTAATGAACTGCATTTCTTAATCGGTAATCTCAGACTGTGACAATTCACAATGAAATTGTTTTTAACTTGCGTTTTTCTTTCTTACCTGGATATAAACACATTGCTGAACAAGTAACTCAAAACTACCAGCAAAATACTATATAAAATGCCAGCAAATTACCATATTATAATCTACCAGAAATTTGTCTCAAATATTCATGAAACTATCGTGATACATGTACAGTGAGTTAGCTGCATTCATGTATGAACAGAAGGCACAATGCAACTGAGCACTAAAAGTGAATCATATACTACCACTACTACCAATTACTACTCGAAAGGTTTGTTTTGGGATCCCTTGGCTTTGAATGGCCACATTCACATTTCATTTTAATATAGAAATTGATCATCTTGAATAAAGCAGTCTAGAAAAATAGGGGACTTCACCATGTTTCTTCACATGTGATTTAGATTTTCTTTAAATGACATTCAAATTTATACACATTCATTTTGAGATAATTGACTTTCTCAAATGACTCCATTCAAGATGGTAAATTTATATACTGAATCCTACACAAAAAGTGAACAGGGCCATTTAGATTTTGGGGATCATTTAAATAGGCCCTTAAATAGTTAAACGAATACATCAACAAAGTGATATGTAACATTTTTAGTCTTGGTTCACCAACATGAACTCGGTAGTAGGTTCTAGTAAGATATGCATGGCAGCAATATTCAAACTAGGATAACCTTCCGACAAAAAAAAAAATTATTCAAACTAGGATAAAGATGCATACCTTTTCTAACATGCCAAATCCCTCTTAGATTGCAATAAAGGTATCTGAGGAACTGTGGGCGACACTGTGGTTTAATTCATATAGCTCATAGCCAAAGAGTTCATAACAACCCCCCGACAAAAAAGAAGACACAATTTAAAGAAGAGTATTAATCTGGTGAGGAGTTTTTCGGTGGTCTCCTCTGACACAAATTATGTTGGTATGTATGTATATACGTATATGACAGTTAAAACCAACTGCAATGTTTGTAGAACCAAGTTAGTGAATAAGTAGAACAACTTAAGTCGATTCAAGCAAGATTCTTTTAAGCAAGATTCTTACATAAAAAGTATGGAAGTTTGCAAATGACAATATAAATGTATTTTTATTGATGATTTCCTTACTAAAATTCTCAAATGCCAGATAAAAACCGATTACTTGTCTGGGTCTCTGGCTCTAGAGGGTCAGTCTGGTTAGATAATTAGTGCAGAGCCTGCCCCTCAACCTGCTTCTCTGCACCAAAAGCATTGAAGACAGCTACAGGAATTAACTTCTTTCATAGATGCTAGCAATGTCTAATAACACAATGCAGAAAGAAACTCTCGGATAAACAAGTCTACTTAAAGGATATTCGCTATACAAGTCCAAGTTGAGGATGATTCAACAAGAACCTGCGACAGATGCCCAGAGACAAGAAAATTATACAACCTCCGAAGTTTTCAATCTACTCTTCAGTATTTACTATGCACATGAAATTAGATCAAGAAGGCAACTGGTCATAGATTGTGCAATTATCATTATATGAGATGGAACATGAAAATATTGTGGTAGTTTTGTATGGAACCCGGACTTCTAATTATGTAGTAAAGGGCATGCAGAATTAAGGGCTTGTTCAGTTTTCAAATACAATTGCAAGAAAAGAAAAATGACATGAAGTACCAAGAAAATGCCATTTCTTGTAGTTACATTTTCTCTTAAATGAAATTTAACAATTAAAAAGGTGTGGAAGCAGCATTATTGGATCACCAAATATGGAGTCATGTTTAGAGAATTTTTTGGGAATTAGAAACAAACACCCAAACATATTTTGTCACCAATTTCTGTTTTCCTCTGGCTCAAAAATGGAAATCCTTTTGCAGAACAGAACTAAGCAAGGCCACCCCAAGTTCTAAGGGGCTTCCTCTGTAGAAGATTTATTAATTACTCACCAGTTGATGATGCAATGCCTGAAAGGCTGCCACAAGCTAGGCTAACCAGGGCAGGAGAGTCATCAGGCCTGATGTCAACCCAGAAAAAAAGAAAAAAAGAAAAAAGAAGATAAATTAATCATTGTATCTTAAAATAGATGCATGATTCTTTGGCATTAAAGAATAAAATCTCAGATAATGGTAAGAAGATAGGCACAGGATGTAGTGCATACAGCAACTTATTTTAGAAAAAATATCAGATGAATCGATGCGGAGGGATTACCGCTGTGACTGCCAATAAGATCTCAAGGTGTCATAAACTGAAAAGCTAATTGCTAAACTAGGCCCAACACCCTGCATTAGTGTAAATCTACAGTCAGCTAAATGAAAGAGAGATCATAAAGCGAACTGGAATTACAATAACAGCAGAACAGTACCAACAGAGTTGCCCCAAGTCCTTTGTAGAGGCCGAAGATACCCTCTTCCCTGCTAATCGTACTCAGAGCATGCCCTATACCTCTATAATAGATTACATTTGTCTGCAAAGGTTAACACCAGTTAAGAAAATAAATGCAAGCAAAACAAAATGCACATTGAAAAGAATAACCAATCCAGCAATACTTCCAACTTCCAAGTTGCAAATATAAAACTAGAAAAATCAGGCAAAAGACCACTTGTTAGGACAGTAGGTCTGTTTCAAATTGCAAACCATCTGGAATTTATACACGAAATAACATAGCAAAAGAGACTGTCTGTGAAGATGGTTTTAATGTTTATTTAGTGTGTGCTCCCTCAGCCCTCTGACCGTGCATTCTTGCTTCCCTAAACAATAATTAATATAGGGTCGTATTGTTAAGTAAGCCTTATAAACATATATGAAAACTTTTCTACTTAGACATAAGGCCACAATAACTGAGTCTTTAGAAAATATTACATTCATAATTGGTTCAGTACCAACAAAAGTACCGTAAAAGTTTAAAAATGATAGCAAGAAAGGACTAGAAAGTATGCGTAACTTTGCAGTCATTCTGATAGAGAGTTGTGCAAGGTCCATTGATCTACCCAGAGGGTGAGGGGTGAATTAGAACTGATTAACTGTTTTAAATAATCTTTAAATCAATACAGAATTAACAGAAATATAACTTAAGAATCTGGCAGATAGTAAAAATTATATGCAATCCACAACGATTTAATGCAATAAAAGCAATAGACAATAGACACCAGATTTTTACGTGGAGAACAAAACGCACGGGGCCTAATCCAGGCAAACCAAATCCACTATCAGACTATAACCCAAGAATCCTCTAATAACCTCCTGGACACAGAAGACAAACTCAGAAAAGTCTCCAGATAGGTTTCCGCTCATCAACAGTGTCCACTCCCCACGAATCTGGTTCTCTAGTGAATCAGGTCTAAGCCACTAGTCGTCCAAGCGTTAATGTGGTTGTGAATTGAACCTTAGTGTTGAATTGATCTTTGAGTATGCAGCGACATCTGACAAATGAATACGCTCACCAACTAATGCAGACGAATGTCAAAGAAAAAGAGTGATACACTCGTAAACTCAGAAAGAAATCTGCTCTCCATATGGTGTCCTTTTTCTCTATAGGTCAGCCCTAGTGTTATGTATTTATAGGCAGCCAAGTAATGAAAACAAATTAGGTTTTTGTACAGTTCAAAACCAACTCGGAAACTGCTGTTTCAAACAGCTTGATCGATCAAAATTGATATTGATCGATCAACATCACTCCAGAAAACTTCAATCGACACCTCGATCAATCAAATACTAAAGCAAATTTAACGTAGAAAAAAATTCAATAGGAGTTGTTAAAACATATTTCATGCAAGTTATAATCATTTTATGGTATCAAAATAAGTTAGAAACTTGGAAATTTAGAAACCCCAGACATGCAAATATGCAATGCATGTACCCTAATTGGTGAGTGCATTAGAGTGCCAAATTACCTTTTTATTCTTGTAGATGAAGATTACGGAAATACCCATGGTTGTAGCATACATTCCATCTTCGACTTTGGGAGGTAACTAACACTAAATAACTTTTGAGCAATCTCTAAACTAGATAGAAATTAAAATAAAAGTAAAACTCAATTTTGTTCTACGAAATTTGCCAACATGTCCTATTGAACTAACACATTCTAATGTGGCATTACTAAAGGTTAAGAACTAGATCAATTTCCAATCCTATTGTGGTTGTTAAAATCACAATTTCGATCATAGGATCCTACGATCCGAATTGCCGAATCGATTTGAATCACATTAAAAATTGATCGGCATCAGGATTGCAATAGGATCCATTTGATTGCAGTGGGATTGATAGGATAGTAGGATTGTACAATCCCATTGATCCTACGAAATGGGTTTGTTTTACTTTTCTATTCAAAATTTTATTCCTGCAACCCATTCTGGATAAAGAAACCTCAGGTTTAAAGTATAAAGCCTAAGTGCCCAACTCTTTTAAGCCCACTTTCAATTAAAAATAAACAAAAAATGATGAAAACCATGTTAAAAGTCAATAATCAGAAGTTAGGTCTCAACATTGATCTCTATTTGCCTCTTGAATCTAGGCGTCTTACTTTGCTTATCATATAGATAGGGATTCAAGTAGTGTCAAGATATTATAACATTGCTCTCTCTCTATATTTCTATTTATGAAAAAATAAATTACAGTTCTTCAAAGGCAAATGGGCTATACTGCAAGGTGACCAATCAAAGAAGAAAAAGGGTAAGATTAAATAGCACAAAAATATAGAAGCATATCTAGTAAAATTGCAAAAATTTCCACTAGATAAGTACCAATCAGATGATGAATAAAAACTCTATCCATGTATCAAATTTGTCTAAGGATTAACTTGGAAGTTGTTACTCAAATGCACAACAGAAACATTTATAATGTTGCAGAGAGCAGACAAGCAGTAATCCTATGTCAGTTAATGCTTTAACAACATGATCAATTAGTACAAGAAACTCAAACCAAATATATGTATATGCTCATGGGACATAGCGCACAAAGGGTATGAGTCTCTATTATTACCTGAGCAGCAAGACGTGTCCTTACAAGATCCAGAGGGTATGTAACGGATGCAGCAGTTATTCCAGCTAAACCACCACCTACAAGTCGTATGCAAAGATCTGTACTTAGATTCTCACTATGACCTTCCAGTCCCAGAATCAGCTGTAGCAACTGTGATTTGTAAAAAATGAATTGAATCAAATATAGGCCACTGCTACAAAAAGGCTGACCTACCAATGCAATTTTATCTATAAAATGGAGTTTTCCATAGAACGTCTGTACCAACATTCTTGTAGCGTTCAAATGAATAAAAGCTGACAGACGAATAAGGAAGACGGTGAGCAATCATAACCAGATTTCCTTTCCAAAACGCCCGGAATCCTTCTTCACCAACAATACGAGAAGCCTCACGCCACATACTTGTCTTTTTCAGGGTAGCAACATCTGAGTGCATTCCTTGCACCTGCATAGATAAGAGATGGCAGAGATCAGGAGTGAGTCCAGTCTAGCGGAGGAAATGATTTCAGCATTATTAACACTTGAATTCTCCTTTGGCAAGGAAGCACTTGATTTATTCTCTCATCACCACATTGCAGTTTCAGAACTGCACCATGGACCATGGTAGTGAGGATGCATGAGGTCTCTGGGTGAATTCCTGTGAGATGCCAATGAATACAATCCCCAAAACCACCTTCCAAGGAGGCATTTAAGATTGATATACACCCAGGATAATGGGTAGGCAGACTCAAATCTAAGAGCAGCCACTTTGTTTAAAATAGTGCTAAAGATTAGGCTTATTCTAGTAATTTCCTCTTAGCACCCCGCACAGACGAAACCAATGTTGAGCTATACCATACAGTAAATGCTTTATCATTACAAGAGGTTCTCCGCACAAGTCCGAAAGTATTCCAGCAGGGAATAAATTGATTAAGGAAAGTTATCAACCTCTAGTGTTTTGTGCATTTGTTTGTTATTGTTTTACTACATTATTTTGGAAGAAGAAAACCACTTCACTTACATATTTGTATAAAAGAAAAAATCTAATTGTTATAGACCAAAATTGTTTTCTTATAGAATATTTTGAAAAACCAGAGTCAAAAGATGTCCATGGATTAGTGTCAATGAATTAAAAGTAACAACATAGATTTGAAATTTTGAAAGCAATAGCAAAAGATAAGTGGCATGACACATGAAATCAATAATCTAAAAGTAGAATCGGGCTAAAGCCACTGCAAAAGGTCTGGATTCATTAAATTGAAAGGAAAAAAAAAAAAAAAAAAAAAATTGCCACCACTAGTGGTAGACGGGTGTAGACCTAGGTCCCTTGGTATTACTTTGTTTAATATTATATATATATATATATATATATATCACCAACTGTACAACTTTCAGAAACCATTGATGAATATATGGACAAGAAATAGGTACATGGCAACATAGGTAGACTTATTTTAAGTAGCTTCCTCAAAATGCTTTAACTTGACAAGTGCCACTCATATTCTCTCTTTAAGAGTCCCACATGACAGCAGGTTTCACCTCAGGAAAGCTGTTAAACTATTTAAAGTAATTTGTTCCACATAACCTAACCACTTAGGTCCTAAGCTTGTATTATGCTCTTTTTATTTTTCTGGGTGAAACTCAAATTCAATTTATTCTCTCATAATGGTATCAGTTGTCCTGATATCCATGCCAGTATTCATCACTGTAATAAATCATTCCTCAATGTATAAATACACATATATTTGTGTAAAGAGAAAGCTTCTTCTACCTCAAAATTCACCCAATTTTCTGATTTCGGTTATGGTTTTTTAAACAAAGACTCGAAGTCTAATATCCAACTGCATTTATAGTTTATCTCGTTACATAATGCATCGAATTCAATCCGTATCAGTTCCAGAAAGCCTTAGAAATTTAAACAGAAACGACGACAAACAGAAATCGAGCAACAAACCTGAAAGAGTATGGTAAGGCGAGCGAGCGGCGCCGTACAGGTCTTGCTTACGGCGCCAGCAACGCCGCCGGCAAGAAGCTGCGGAATCGTTCCAATCTGCGAATTCCGTTGCAGTGACCTCTGTTGCGCCACCAATTTATGCGCAGCACCGCCTTCTAAGACGGCGCTCCCATGGCCCGCATTGAGAGCTCTCTGCCCTCCTCCTTCAACCACCACACCCACTCTAGCTTCCATCTCTATATCTCTCTGACTCTAAAACACACGCTCTCTCTCTCTATATATATACACTTTAAATAGATTGCGTGGAACTATAGAAATACAGAGACCGTTTACTACTTGTGATCGTGAGATGAGAGCCTAAAAGCATAAGTATTCGAAAACCTAACACAAAATCAGTGAATGAACAAACGAAACCCTAAATTTGGGAAATGGTTCTCGAATCACGAGGCATAACGCTAGGGTAAAAAAAGGCAAAGCATTGTTCTGTTCATCTTCTCTGCGTGTTTTGGACGAACACGTTTGGTTATACGACGTCGCAGCGAACCGTAAAAAAGCATCACATTAACGTTCCGAGTGATTTGGTGGTGTGTCGTTACTTAGGGATTTATAGACTTGCGTGAGATCAGAACCGTTGGTTCAATAGGATAGACTACCACAATTTGTTGATTGATGAAAAACAACACATGATTAATGTGTTTATTGTAGCATTTGGGGTTAAATAGTATTAGCGAGCATATTATATTTTCTCCAGTACAGAATATCTGATAATTTGATTTTGGAATATTCTTCATAGTCGAGGTTGCACAGCCGGAAGCCAGCTGACACATGTATAGTTAGGCTACCTTGCTTCCGTATTTTTCAGCACCAGACATCGATCAGGATCTAAGTTACACAAGTACAAATGGTAAGTTACACAAGTGAAAACGGGTAAGCGGCACCCGCTAATTATGTGACTTAACTTTATAAGACTTAATCATAGTTAATTATAAAAAATTCTTTTCGACTTTTACGCTTGTAAAAAAATTTTCTTATAAACATTTTTAGCAATTAACCCCTTGTAGGTGTCAAAAATATGTTAGCCCACATGGCCCACATAACTTGGTCGAATAGTCAAAGAATTATGCCACATCATCAACAATGACCACATAGGTTGGTCAAATAGTCAACAGACTGAGCCACATCAGCAACGATGGCCCACAAATCAGACAGTCAACGGTCAAAGATATGTGCCATTCACCACGTTATCAGCGTACCTCGAACAGAAGACCAAAGATTAGAAGACCTGAGTTGGGAGCAGGACTCAGGATTACCTGGGATCCGAGGAGGTTCTTGGTTTGGTGGATGAAGTTCA
>JAOTQH010000014.1:2670019-2680659 GCA_025631255.1 Cornus kousa | reverse complement strand
GGCCCAATCCAAAATTTCATTTAGTAAAAGACTAATCCAGACTTTACAATTAGGCCCAAGCCCAAGCCCAAGCCCAAATCCAAGCCCAAGCCCAAATCCAAGCCCAAGCTTGACTTATTTAAACTTCAATTGGTTTCAACATTTTTCTATTTAGGCTTTTCAAACACCTCACTTTAGATCTAATTTCTCATTCACCCGAAAACGGATTTGAGAAAGTAAATATATTACGTTCATCTCCTTGTAGAGAGGAACGCGCTGGTTTATAGATCCGTAAAAAATTCTTAGCGAAATCTATTCCAATTCTCATCCAAAGTTTATATTTTTAATACTCCTGTTTCCAACAACACACACTGAATATCGTTTATATATACACACACTGAATATCGTTTGAGGTCCGCAGTTGCCACCGTCTAATGACAACGAATTGCCTATAGGTGGAGTATGTTGATTCCATCCGGATCAATTGATTATGGAGCAAGATCTTCTCTTTCATTTTCCAACTGATTTAATAATGTTGTAGAAAAACGCAACACAATATAATATATTGTATCAATATGAGTATTATATTTTTGATATTAATGTGTGACATAATCTTTGAAAATTATTATATAAATGCTGCATTGATGGCACAAAATTCCCTAAAAAGAAGGGATTCAGGTTCTTAATTATGAGTCCGACTATTTTGGTCGATTTGGCTTTAGAAATGGAGGGCTAGGTCCCACCATACAGGGCTGGGTCCCAATTCTCTATGACTCTGTCCGGCTCCCGCCGAATTGGATTCACTTGGATGTTTCAATGAAGAATTGGGGGCTTTCCATAAAAATACAGAACTAATGAAGAAATTTATAGCCGTGCAAGACCCCTCACCCCTACAAATCGAGTAGGTCCATCCGATTGTGGACGCATTTGGAATGCACAATCAAAGTCGGCACTAGAGATGAATTGTATTTCCATGTATTGACCACATATGGATGTCCAGATAACATATAGTCAAAAGAGAAATGGATGATAAAATGGTTGCAGAATTCTGTCTTGTTCTTTTGGTTTTTGCCTTGCTATCTTTGCTTTGTTCTCGTTTGACAGCTTCCTGTACTCTGCTGGTTGGCTGTCCTCCATGTTTAGCCTTTGAGGGTTCCAAGGATGTGAGTGCGACCCTCCATGTTTTGTACATTTTCCTAGTTTGTTTTTTATGTTTTCTTGTTTTCAAACTCATTCCCGGAGAGTGCAATATCCGAGTTTTGGCTGGCTGATTAACCTATTCGTTTGGCAACCAGCCGCGGGGTTAGATAAATTTTTCCATCATCAATTTTAACCAAGTGCAAAAGAAATGACTTAAATCATCTTCAAATTAAAGCTATGCAACACCACTCAGCAACCCCAAGTTTACTGCATTCTGAAGTACCGTGCCAATAGCAGAACAAAAATTTTTTTCACATGTTAATAAGAATGAACAGACAAAGGTTGATTTGAGAAAAAATGAAGAAGTAAACTACTCTTACAAGGTCTTCTTCATACCTCTACCCCCTGCTCATAATGAGACACCAATTTTCCAATCCGTCTTCCACAGTTCCAGTGAGGGAGACGGCTAATACTGTCATGTATAAGGTCAGGGTCTACATGATCCTCTCACATGGCATGTAGAGGAAAGCTATGTCAGAAGGCAGCGTGTATGCCCGTGTTTCTCATGATGGAACAAAATTTGTCTTTCAAGCAGGCGCTTAATTCTCTTTTATGCCTCCCAAATAGGAGAACCTTGTTAATTACTAGAGCAACAAGGTCTTTTTTGGTTACCCGAATAGTCTCCAACATTAATGGTGGTACCTTGACCAGGAAGCCCAGCTGCCTCCTGAGCCGCCAATGCCTTCCTGCTTATTATCTGATATATGTCGAACAAGATGGCCTGGAATGCTTTCTCAACGTTCAATGCTTCCAGTGCTGATGTCTCGATGAATGATAGCCCTTCCTTCTCAGCCAAGAGCTGAGCATCTTGATCTGCGACTGCTCTAAGATGATTCAGGTCCGACTTGTTTCCAGCCAACATGATGACAATGTTGGAGTCAGCATGGTCCCTCAGTTCATGGAGCCACCTTTGGACATTCTCAAAGGTTTGTCTCTTGGTTATGTCATATACCAGGAGCGCACCAACTGCACCTCTATAATAAGCACTTGTGATGGCCCGGTACCTCTCTTGACCTGCTGTGTCCCATATTTGTGCCTTCACTGTCTTGCCCTCAACCTGCACCAAAATGTTCTTTTAGTTAAATTTTGATGAAAATAAGATCTAGTTTACGTAGAGCAATGCTTGCAGACATAATACATAATTCTATATATCTAGATTCTCTCAAAGGCCAAAAAGGAAGTGGCAAACCTTGGCTCTCTAAACAGATATTGTTAGTAAAGTACCAAGCAGAACAATTAGTAATTGCTGAAAATCAATATCTACCTCTGGTATAAACCTCCAATATTCTTTTTATTGAACCTTTTAATTTGATTATTTCTTGAGATTGTATCGAAGACATAATTTCCCATCAACATATTACTTGCAACAGTTCAAAGGTAAAAAGTGAAAAACATAGTTCCACTTTTCATCTGCTGGACTTTCCGACTGAAAAACCACTACGTGAGTAATTCTGAAATGGATTAATGTCCCATCCAAAAATTTGTCATGTGTAAATAAATGAAATGAGGATGGCAGTCTAGTTCATCAATAATATTTGAATGGGCTGTCCAAAAATATAATTTTGCATTGCAGTGGAAAGGAAAATAGTGGAGGTAAATTCATGCCTGATCATTATCCATTTGCTTAGCTAGCATTTAAAAGTAAATTCTCATACCACTTATTTTAAGTTGAAACCAAAAGAAGAAAAGAACACCAGTTGAAGGTCGACAACCAGCATGTTGTAGAGACTGTACAATTAAATATTTAAGCGTAAAACCTTAACCAAACCAATCACACCATGGTGGATGCTACTCCCACTTACTGAACCTTATCATTAACATAATTTCCCATCAACGGGTCACTGATGCACTACGATTCCAAAATTAAAAAAAGGAGATGCTCCAGCCAGCTGAAATAATGTGCAACTCAACTGTCATCCCATTGAATGAAAGATTGATGAAAAGATGGTTTTCCACTGAACCTTCAAATAAACCCATCCAAATAGCTTTTTCTTACAGTAACAATCCAGCAGAAGGTCCACTGATAGGAAAGCTCATGATAGAATAACAGCCAAATGGATTTTCTCTCTCAGAGAACACAAACACTCTCGTGTTACCAGATGAACAACCTAAGTGACAAGATCAGAATCATACTAAACAGTGACCCCATGATACAACCAGAGTAGTTCCATGTTATTGACACACATTTGCTCCTTTACAGATTGAGATGGTCACATTGTACCAACAGGACACAACTATGATATCTACATTCTTGCCAATGGTAAAAATAAAAGAGAGCCTATACATTCTGTTCTAATCACATAAGCAGAGATGTCTGCTTCTAATGCAGATTTCCCAATTACTTTTCCTGCTAAATGTCTGATTCTGTTCCAATTCTTGAACAACAACCATATAGGTTATGCATATAACCTGCAAAGTGGTATCCAATTCCAGTTCCGCATTTAACACTTGAACACAATTCCTTTTAAACATAACTGTTCCTATATAGAAGCTTCAAAAGTTAACAAGAAAAAAAATCAATTCATGAAAGCTGATTTTAACTGGTTAATTTATGCCTTATTGGTTAGCTATGAAGGATAAATCTCACTGCATTAGAACTAACTTTGGGTTTGGACTAGGTACTCGTGGTATTTGATTGAAAACCCTCCAGCAATTAAGGGCCCATTTGGCAGCCAATTCTATTTCTCATTTTTGATTTCATATGACGCAGAAGTGATGTTTTATTTGTTGTGATTTATTCCGAAATAGAACATTGTTTGGAACAATATTTTTGCACAATGATTCAAGCAAAAAAAAATTGATTGGATAATTGTAAAAAGTATAGTATTTATATATTATTGGTATTTTATACAAATTCTCGGGCTATGGTTATTCAACTACACTAGCAAGAACAAGTGAAAACGTCTTTTTCTTGCTTCTAGCTTTGGATTTTTTCTGCGGTACCATGCAAAACATAACAAACTCTTACCAAACATGCTTTCGCAACTTGTTTATGTTTCACTAATATGGTGACAAAAACATGAAACAAAAACGGTTGCCAAACTTGCCCTCAATTGGAGGTTTGAAAACAGACTGACAAATGTTTCAATTTGGTAGTTTGGGATGGCACATGATGCACATCTTTGATACACTGGTATTAAATTATTAATCGGGCAATCTATTGATGTGGATGAGGATTCTATGTCAGGGGTAGTTAGGGGTTTTTTTTTTTATATTTTATTTTATTTTATTTTTTTTCTGGAATTTCGGGGTGTTACAATTTCTCATTCAAGGGGGTACTCTGTGGCTTTGCATCTTGTAATGTTTTTACAAATCCACATGCATATGTGCAGCAGTATTTGCCTTTTAAGTGGCAAAGCCTAGCTTGTTTTGTTAATTTCTTGAGTACATTTTATTCTTTTGAGTACTTTACTCCAACTCCAATTCTAAAGCATCAGAAGGGAATATACTTCCAAGCACAACATAAGACTATAAGAGTAATATAAAGGGCTAGCGCACAAGGCTCCAGGTCTACGAATTTGATGTACGCAACCTTACCTCCGCACCGGGAGAGGCTCACAATGGAGCAATTGTGCCAGGCCTACCCTCATAAGAGTAATAGATGAAAAAGGAATATAAAAACTAAAACTAAGATGGTTATGGGCGTTAATAGTAATAGAAAGTTATAATAGTAAGGGGTTGTGACTATTGGAGCAGAATGACATAACCAAAGAAACCACAATTGGACAAAACCAAAAGCCACAACAAGAAGTTCAAAATTGTAGATCAACAGAACCTAAAATAAAAGTGGCAAAGGACATTGGGATTAACCTGAAGAGTTCTGGTAGCGAATTCGACTCCAATGGTGGATTTAGACTCCAAGCAGAACTCATTCCGTGTAAATCTCGAAAGAATGTTGGATTTTCCGACACCGGAATCTCCAATCAGGACGATCTTGAAAAGGTAATCGTACTCGTGATCTACCTTATATGCCATTGATTCTTCTCCCTAAACCTCCCACAAAACCTACACGGATCCAATCACAATTCATTTAAACAGAGAAAATATGCAACCATCCACGTAATGCCAAGAAGCAAAACCTAATCCCGGCCTATTTTCCGTTTGTTTCTCGGGAAAAGTAAACAGCCTCAAATATGGCTTCTCTAATTAGCATTTTCTTTTCTTTCTTTAATTTATTGTATAAGAGAAGCAGGAGAAACTAACCATAAACTAATGATGCTTTGGATGATGAGAAGCACTGCAATGGAGATATTCTATGCAAAGAATTGCAGAGAATTTTAGAGAGAGAAAAAATTTCCAAATTTAATCAAAAGAAACAGAATAACCGATGGAGCAGGAATTTAACCGGCCAATCAGTGGTATCGAATCAGCAAAAGTCGGCAAATTTAAAAATGTGTGTTTAATGTGGGTATAACATACAGGTCTGTTTGGTTGCCACGAATATGGTGACTTCAGCATTTCAAAACCTGATGAATGCTTGGCATCCATCCACACAGGTGATGTGGCGCTATCAAATATTGACACATTTAAAATATTATTAAAAACTAAAAATAAATCGAACCCGTTTTAAACCGGGTCTCAAGTAAACCCATTTGAAAAAAAAAAAAAAACTCTTCCCCATTTTCATGTTTTGCAACTTCGGATGCGGTGATGGCAGCGGCGGTGGAGTGGTGGCGAAGGGAAATAAAAATCCCTAATTCCAACCACATTCACTCCCGACAATCACAATCACCACCACCATAGTCGGCCGCGGCCCAAGCGGTTCGTGAAGAACCAAATTCCGGACTCCATCACCACCAATGCCGCTCTGGGTCTCCTACCTTCCAACTACAACTTCCAGGTCCACAAGTGCGTCTGGCGCGCGCTCTCCAGTTTCCCGAGGGCCTCCTCATGTACTCTCTCGTCCTCTCCGACATCTTCGCCGCCGTCATCACTGGTTCGCCCTCGGCGACGTCACCTACCGCGCTGATCTACTAATACATTATGGCTACAGCTGTCTCGTCCTTATGGAAACCACCGTTATCCCCCGTCTCTAACTCTTCGTAGAGGTACGGTGGTCGCGAGGAGCGAGGAGGGTTCCGCCATGGACGGCGGAGGAACGAGTGTGACAGCAGGAAAGGTACTGATGGAGATATCCAAATGGGTTTTTACTTGAAGCCCGGTTAAAAACGGGTTTGATCCTTGTTTCCTCTCCTTTTAATAATAATAATAATAATAATTTGGGACATTGTGAACATTAGATTGGACCACGTCCTCTGTCATGATGAACTTGGTCCTTACAGTGTAGGACCAGAGTTTTGTCCCGTAACTTTTTGTTGCAAAGGGCTACAAAACCAGGGAGGTTGGGGAATGCATTGGTCCTGTACTCTTTTTCAGTGTCTTGTATCATTTTCTCTTTGTATAACATAAAGAGATGAAATTCTTGCTTTGTTTTACCTTTCCAAAAAAACAAAGGGAAGAAGGGGAGTGGGACAAAATGAATGTGCTTTATTTAATACATAAAGAGTTTTTTTAAGAGTTATTGTGTATGCATATGACAATATTAATAATATATATTTTTTTCTTTTCAAACTTCCATTAATCATAAATGGAAACATCTGAGTAATTTAAACCATCCATACATACATATTTTTTCCTGAGCTTATTGTCGCAATATTTTGGGAGAGAACCCTCTACCTTTCTGTGCTTTCCCAGATTGCATAAAGAAGAGATTGTTGACATTTATGTCCTCCAAATTTTGTAAACGTGTTTGAAAATCATGAATTGACTGAGCTTGTCAGCATTGTTGTCCCCAAGCTCAGAGGCACTCGTAGGAGTGCATTTCACTTTCATGAATCAATGAATTTATGCTGAGAGAGCTAGCTCGAACTCGAACTTCCAAAAAATATTATGATTCGAGAAAGATGTGGATTATCGGAGAGAGAGCCTAGTTTATTTTGTATAAAAATGACAACTCTAAGACTTGAATTTGCCTAATCAAATTTATCAACTCTACCTTTTCTCATTGCACAAAGCATTAGCTATGTCCATATTAACCAAGTTAAATGGCCAATGATGACCTAGCTTGTGTATGCCAAATGTGTCTATCCCTCCAGTTTTCTAAACTACAAGAGGACATAATGTTCCAGCTACAAATATCATTTTCTATTTGAAAGACATGGAAAAAGTCAATCATTGGTATTTTATTATCACTTCTGTTGGAGAAATTCAGACAAATACATTGTTAAAGCCGGCTTTGGATGGGTTTTCTTGTTAGGCGGGTATAACAATTTCAGCTTGAGAAACCGATGTGTGGTAGTTCCACATGTACTTTTTTCGTGTTATAAAATCCCGTTCTTTGTTAGTTGCATAGAAATATCTGCAAAAGAGCTCAAGGTTTTGAGACACCCCTCTAATGGCTAGTCAAACCTCTCCTTCATGGCTTATCCTGATGAGCATTACTTGTGCTCTGCTTATTAGCTGCATCAGAGCATCTGATGGAGATCATAAGGCATGTATATATCTATATTATGATTCATATTGCTTTTAAGGTTTTTTGAGCTTGGTTATGCAATGGACAACGCTTGTTAGTTGCATTATCAACAAACTTCATCGATAAAGATTACTTTTTATATGACCAAGATGTTGATAGTGAGACCTCGTATTAAGTTATTGTTCTTACGGTATATCTCAGCTTCGAGGATGATACCAAAGATATGTATTAATCTGATCCTGCATTGTGCTCGCTATATTGCAGGCCTTTGGCTTGGAATAATTGACAGGCTTCTTCTAGCTTTCTTCTGGACACATTCTGCTTATTTAAGATTAGGCCTTGGGCTGAACCTAATATTCTATAGCAATGCTGAATAATTAGCAATAATATTGCTTGTTTTTGGCTTGGGACTTTGATCTTCCATGCTTAAATGAATCATGATATCCCCTGATTGAAATAAAAAGTTGATCTGGTGCTTAAAAAACGAATTCTGAAGCAACACTGACACACGCACACATATGGAGATTAATTATTTGATCGTGGTTTAGAAATGTCAGTTGTGATAGAATTATTGAGAATTGATAATTTTGTGGTTGCAGGTATACATTGTGTACATGGGTGATCTTCCCAAGGGTGAAATCTCTGCATCATCCATCCATACGAGCATGCTACAAGAAGTTGTTGGCAGGTCACTACATATACTTGTATATATGTATATATAGTAGAGACCATATATATATATATATATAAACATGTCAAAAGGCAGTAGATAATATGATTTTAAGCGGTGTTTTGTAATGTAGTACTCACAAAATTGAACATGCTCAATGCAATTTCTTGTCACATTTGCATTGAATCCTTCTGGCACAAATTGTTAACCATGAAGTAATAACAAAAGAAAAAAAAGTTCTTATTTCTGTACTGGCAAAGAAGATTGTGATTTTCAATACTTTTTTTTTCTTTTCCTTTTTTATATTTAATATCCTCTTCAATCTCATCATTGTCCTCTTCAATCAAACAAAAAACTCCATCAACCAGTTAAAATCTTAGAAATTTCTTTTGCCATTGGAAGTATGTCTATGTATTTCACCTTTCGAATGAGCAAAACTCTCGAAGCTGTCAGAAAAAGTGCCTATATATCCTCTAGATGTTTTATTTGGCAAATACGAAAGTATGTAGATAAAAAGCTATTTATTTCCCCATTTACAAGAACCTCTAGAGTAGTTACTGCTTTCTGCAATAATTTACAGGCAATGTTTATAATAATTAAGGTGAAATTTATTTAATTTTTTTTTTCCAGAAAGTGACATTTATTTAAAATTGTGTAACAAATTTTTACTCGTATAAAGAAACAAGTAATTGTTAGAGGAGATGAGTCCGAAAGATGGGTAATTATAATTTAATCTACTTCATATGTAGTACCTATAATAATTACATGAAAATTATAGTTTAGGAATTGATATTTTGATTTCAAGTTTCATGATGAGATGAAATTATTTTTGACATGTAAAATTGCCTCACACACTAAGTAGTAAGTACCCAATCGACACCTCTGATATAAGACATTCATAATAGTCACATAAATCTAAAGAAGAAACTCATGTTAAAATGTCCAACAAGATGACAATGTCTACTATAATACCTTTTATGACGAGAAGAAATGATGCTGGCACTTCTTTGCTGTAGGAATAGCCCACTGTTATGGAATTGTCATCCACTTTGTTGGAGTGACCCATTGATATTGTATTTCCATCAAATAGAAAATGACATTTGTAGCTAGAACATTATGGAAAGTTTTATCTTCGTGATGCTCACACAAGCACGGTTATATGGCCTTCCAAATATGTGAAAATTCTAGAGGTGAATTGGTCATTCATTAACCTTTTTTTTTTTTTTTTGAAAAGTAGTAATTAACATATGATCTGATATAGTTCTTTGTAAAGAGGCCTATTGTTGGAATTTTGCTAGTAAAGAATTAAACTAATGAAAATGATCCCAAAGGCACAGTAATCCTGACTTAATCCTCTTATGTGTAATTTCTTCTTTGTTCTCTAAGCAGTGACCTCTCATTGTACCATCTAGTAGCAAGTTACTGCTGCATTGGTTTGGCCTCCCTTTGGATTGCTTTATTTGTTTAGTTTCCATTCATAATATCAGTCTTTAAAATAATAATAATAACAATAATGATAAAAAAAAATTTAATAATAAACTTCCTAGTATTTGCATTGACATATTTTAAGGGTTTTTTTGCACTTTACCCAATAGTTTAAGAGATTCTACACAAAAAAAAAAGGCCTGAATCATTGAATCCTTTGAAATGAAAAAACAAAAATAAAATAAAATTTAAAAAAATAAAATAAAATATAGGCACAAGCAACGAAATGAATACATCCTCAAATTTTGAAACTATCACTGTAATTCATATCTTTCTGATTAAATAATTAACCTCAACCCAAATTAAAAATATTTATATATTTCAATTAGACCGTAGAAACAATGAGAGGTAATTTAAGAACATATATATATAATTTAACAAGTAATATGCAAAGTGTAGCGAAGGATAATAGCTTATTTGCTTATTTGATGGTTTATTTGTAGTTTTACTTTGGAGGAATAATATTTGTAAATCTTGAATGCACTTTCAAGTGGCATAATATATATATATATATTTTTTGAAAAGTAGTAATTAACATATGATCTGATTTTATTTTCTTTTATTTTTTATATAAGTTGGCATGACATTTTTAATTTTTTTCCTCACAGGATCTATTTTAACCAGCTTATTAGGAGCGTAACAAAACCATTACTTTTGAAGTAAGATTAGGAGCATAGTTCTGGTTCTCAATCTTCTTCTCTGGCAGGTATGTTCTGAATTCTACTAGCTAATGAAGTTCATTTATCAATTATCTCTATGTGAAGTCAGGTAAAATTAACCTGCCAAAGTGATCTTGATCAATGATATATTAAAGTCACATTGCTATAACTTGTA
>JAOTQH010000014.1:2628459-2642630 GCA_025631255.1 Cornus kousa | reverse complement strand
ATTTAAAAAGTAATAATAATTTACTTGTAAATGTAAAGTTAAAATTGTCATTTTATTTAAGTATATAGTGCAAATATAGAAAAGTGGAGAGCTAATATTTTTATTCATTAATGTATTCCTTATTTTATAATGTCATAAGTACCTTTATACAATTTTAACTCTTTTTACCCTTTTTTTTTTTTTTATGAGTCCAGTAAAAAAAAACAATTTATTCAATTAATAACATTTTTTTTTGTGTTTGTTATATCAAAAGAGATATTCAATAGAGATATATCATTTAAAAAGTAATAATAATATACTTGTAAAGTTGATAATTGTCATTTTATTTAAGATTACAGTGCAAACATATAAAAGTGAGGTGTCCTCCCTATTTTTATTAGATAATATACTAATACATGGGATCAGTATATTATGAACTTAATTATTATTATTATTATTTTTACAACATACACTAATAATGAAAACGGTTTATTATGAATAACCCTTGACAAGAAATTGAAATAATTCATGTTAATTTGCCCTTTTGGAGTTTATTGATCCTCCTATTATTGTAATTTAATAGATCAAACAGGGAAACAACATAGTAACTTTTTATTTTAATTTTTGATTTACTACTGAATTTTTAATTCAGATAAATAATATGAGTATGTGTTTGTCCTAATTTTTCGATTCTCATGTCAGTGGCATGAATATTAGGCCATTAACTCCATGTATTTATGCTACTAACCATGCTTAAATGAAGTTCACAGAGACTGTACTCACACAGCATCACATGAGGCTGAATCACTAGTATGAGACAAATGTCATTGCATGCGATTGCAGTTCATGATGGATGGTGATGATAACCATTCATTACCATGAAAGCACGAGAAAGCTGAATGTTGCAGTATTTTCAAGTCACGGAGGTGAAACAAAATTGGTCCACTTGAAGAATAATTTATTTGATAAAAGGAAATTTGGATATTTTTCAATTTTCAGACTGGAATTATTATTGTTTTTGAAACATAATTACAAGGGGAAATTGAAATTGTTGCATAATTACAAGGGAATAGCAAAGTTGTAATAACAAAATTATTTAATTTGGGGTGCAATTTCAGTATTACTCATTGTGAAGTTTTGTGTTTGTTACTTAAAATGAATCTTGCATCCCGAAAAGTTGTTGGAAAAGCAGATTTTATTAGCTTTCATTAAACGGTTTAAGCAGTTGAATTTTTCTGAAAATTTGTTTCAATATCTTTGCTAAACACATAATTTTTTTAAGAAATGACTTTTTGAGCCCAAAAACCCGTTTTGAACTGCCAAGAAACCCAGCCAAACAGGGCCAAGAGAGAGGTTGTAATTTTTATGTTTGGTTTGTGATTGAAAAAGAAAAAGAGGATAATGAGAAATTTGGAGGAATTACTTTTAACCCTTCAAATCTCTCTTATGTTGCTAGGACTAATCTTTCAAAAAGTGCTGTAAGATTTAGAGTTTTTAGTGAGGTGAGCAATTTAAAAAATTAATATGCCAAATCTGTCCTTATAAATGAGGTGAATCAACTGAGCTTCGTCTTATTTTTTCTTAAGCTTGAGCAATCTTTTTAATAATTAAGATTGGGTCTGATAAAAAAAATCTTAATCTCAACTAAATTAGGGTAGGATTTGAGTTGAGGTTCTAGCAACCCGAACTCAATCCCAACCTGAATTCTAATATTTTTTCATATATATATATATATATATATATATATTATTCAAATTATGATCACCTTTTTCACTTTATTTGTTTAAATTTTAATTTATTGTATATTAACACAATAATTATTATTTTTAAAAATTTGTTTGTAATTTAAAATAAATTTTAAAACTTTGTGTGTTTAGGAATAATTTAATCTGAAATTATTTCAATATCACATTAAGTGTTTTCAGTGTGGAAATTAGTTATATGAATAATTCCAATTAATTGAACTTTTTAATCCAAAATTTCAACCCGAGTTAGAAAAAAAAAAAAAAAAAAGAAGGTTGAATGGCTAGTGCTAGGGCTAGGGCTATATGTCGGGTTAGACTTGGGTTGAACAGTACCTCCAATCCAACCCAGTTGCAACCTTATTACTATTATATATGTCTTTCATTTCAACTTACCAAAGAAAATTTGCTGCATTCAATCAAAAGAAATTCAAATTTCAAGGACGAAATATTTAAAATTTTATACTACTATTTTGGTTAACAAAGTTGGATAAAAAATGTTTGACAAGAGAGATTAGTATAATTACTAAATTAGAGAATAGGTGTGCATAATCCTATTGAATCTCAAAGGTAGTTGGATAATATTCCTTCAAAAAATAAATAAATAAAAGGTTTATTGTGTACGATATCGTATAAAGAACCCAAATTTACCAAACCATTATTGTCTTCGTTTTGTTCGGCCACAATTTCAGAATCGATCCGAGTACGAAATGTCGAAATCCCTCGCAGCCCTCCATCACGAACTCATTCAGTAATCTATCACTCACTCTCTCTCTTATATATATATATATATATATATATGCATGTATTGTTTCTCAGATTACTCTGTATTTTAGGTTATCTGAACCAATCCGAGCATCTCTATCGAGAACACAGTACAGTCCACCAGAGGGCTCTAATGTCTCTATCAAATCCATGCTCGAATCCCTCATTCCTCAAAAACCCTCGACATCGGATTTTGACATCTCCAAACCTGAAATTCTTAGAAAAATCAAAGATTTCAGTCTATGCTGTGCCGCATTAGCTTCCTTCGCTGGTTCAACACACGACCAACTCTCATGGATGCCAAATTCACTCTCGATTGCCGCAGAATTGGCATTCGGAGAGCTCTCGAAAGCTTGTTCGATCAATTTAAGTGCGAAACAGTCGACGGAGTTTGGTGAATTGGGTCTGGATTTGGGGATGATATCAGATGAGAAGAAATTGGGTGTGGAATTGATGCCCATTGTGTTACCTTTGCTAAAAGCGAGTATTAAGGAGAGTTCAATTGATAAGTCGGACGATGGGGACGAGATGTCTACTGCAACCTCTAGGGTTCCTGTTGTTTATGCCATTGTGGCTGCTTATCAGTTTAGATGGTTTGTGACACAGGTTTTTCATTTGTGCCTTAAAAGATTTTTTTTTTCTTTATTTTTTTGTTTTTTCTGATTTATAATTTTTCATACATATATATATATATATGTATATATATGTTGATGTTTGATTTAGTATTGGCTTGTATTTTTAATAGGTTGATTATCCACATTTGGGGAAGTTGTGTTCTTTGGTGATTCCTTGTGCACTGACAGCTCTCGATCACTGGTCACCGGAGGTGAAAGTATGTGTCTAAATATGTGTTCGACACTTTTCTTGATTTACTATCTCCTTGCTTGTCAATATCTGTTTTGCTCCGACTTGTGTAGAATCTTATCATCAGATACAGTTGTTTGAAACTTGATGTGGTAGAAATCATGATCCGAATGCTAAAACTATATTGAATTAATTCATATATTTTTGTTTTCTGAATACTAAGTTTCAAATGCTAAAGGCTCTTGCGAAATTTAGCAAACTAACAAAACGTGCATTTTCTAGTTTTCCCCTACTTGAAGTGGTGGAAGATTGATTGTGCTTTTTATTTTCTGATGTGTAGGAGTCTTTTACTTGAATTTGGCATAAGAACATATGTGGCAATGTAGATACATGCATCTGTGCATATAAGATATGCATGGATTATTCAACCGCTGTAATTGTTTAGTATGCTTTATGATTTCAGGGGCAGGGCATGATTAGCTTTATACATCTTGTGAATAATGTGAATGCTGCTGAGCTCAGTTGGTATGAAGATGTAATACTTGATGCATGCTGCCAGAACATTGCTTCCGATGATGAGATATGGCACCATGTGGTTGAGATGTCGGTACTTTTAGCGACTTCTATCTTGCGGAGCAATCCTCGCAGCCCATGGTATACTTTACCTATACTCCTGTAACCTTTTTTGTCTTTCATTTTTTTTTTTTTTTTTTTTCAAACTTATATTACTTTCATGTGAGAGTTTGAACTACCAAGCGTGAGAACATGGATTTGAGTTTGAGCACAGCCATATCCTGGAAATTATATTTGGAGGTTAGGTTGTCTGCTATTCACTCTTTCCAACACTCGACTGTTAAGGATCAATACTAGGTTATGGCACTTTTCTCTCATGTGAATAATGATTTATTCTGGTATAATTATTTTACTACTCGAGCAGTAGGAGTCCTCGGAGTAAATTTAAATTGATGGATGGTCCTATATTTATTAAAATACATATAAGAATTAATTTTCATATCGATAAATTTGGTATGCATTTCTGACCTACTAGGATTGTGAAATGAGGCAAGGGGAGATATTTAAGTAAACATTACATCTTTGTCCAGCCGAAGCTGGATGGTTTTCATTTTCACAGCCAATAAGATATTCTGGAACTATGATCCTCTACGGAGAATTGAAGATTATACTTATCATTGTAAAGTGTCATATTAGAGAGCGTGGTTATATAGCTAGTAGCTAGGCTACCACCGGAATGGTACTTCTGTAAACATGGAAAAATCCTCTTCATATATGTTGCAGTAACCAGCAACATAGTTGAAGACAATTGGCTTGGATTGAATTGATATGATAGAATTCTATTTTAATACCAGGCTAATTTGTTCTGGTGTTTAACATTTATCAATCAACAATATGAAGTATAATGGTTCATTAGTGTATACATATACTTTTCATCATCAAGTGAATGTGTAAAAATTCATTACAGTCATCTGTAGTAATGTAGTTCTTTCAATATCAAATACTTTTTATATAGGTATGAAAAGATGCTGAATGAGATGTTAAGTCACTTGGAGCGCCAACCAAGAAACAAGGAGCGCCGTGTTGCTTGGCTTCAGTGCATTGAGCCACTTTTAAAGGGTGTTGGTCTGGTACTGTTAGCTCATTTCAGGCGTATTTTCCCACTTTTCTTTCAGTGGATGCATGCTGATGATGATGTAACTGTTCTATTGGTAAGAAGCAATTCCATTTTCCTGTAGAAGAGGAATAATACTTCTTAATTTTATTAGTTTTTTAGAAGTCTGATCTGAAAATATTTATACACTTCTGCACTTGTATTGGAGTTAGATCTGTGCTCTTTGTTATACTGTCGAGACCAAATAACTTACTTGAGTGAAGAATCTTATCATTGGTTAGTCCCTCTAGAAAGTCTTATATACCATTTTAACAGTATTCAGCAATATATTAATATTCTACAATACAGTGGTATGGTATATTAAAATACATTCAAGAATAAGTCACTGAATCCTACAATACAATATTTATTAAATATACCTTTACAAGTCCGATTATAACTGCTTTCAAAATGTTGACATAGAAATTTTTGGGTATTTCTTATACTTCACCTTGAAAAGGTGGTTTGCCCTGTATTTTTGGAAATGTACGTAGCTTTGATGTTGAAAAAATGGCATTAAAAAAAATATAAGAAACAATGTTCACTATTAAATTTCTAGCATTATTTCCTATTTTACATTTTATTTATTTTTAATGAAAGCAACAGGAAATCCATGGACATCTCACACATGATGCATTTAACATTTAATAGTTTCATTTGTCTTTCTTATCAAATCTTGTGAAGCACTGGCCTATAACAACCGTAATTAGTGTTTGTTGGAAGGAACGGTAGATAAATCATTTTATTTCTACTTGCAGGTTCTTGAACAGGTCCATACAGTTTTAAAGTTAACATGGATAAGGAACACAACATATACTGAAAGGTGAGCTGAAAAATTATGCTTTATCCTCATGTAGAATATATGGGTTGTGGCAGTTGAACATCCCAGGTGAACAAATACATCTTTATATGAATGTGTAAGTTGGTCTGCAGTTGCAGTAATGGTGATCACAAATTAAATTGTGTTACTTGGATGATTAAACAATAAACAGAACTGATTCATTTTTACCTTCATACTTCATAGTAAGAAAAGCAAGGAAAAAAGGAGAAAGATAGAGGGAGTGGGGAGTCAATCATGCGGGACTTCAAAACGAGGCCTTGTCTTAAACCGTCTCCAAAGAATGTTACCACTGAAGTCGTAGCTTCTTTTACCGGATCATTAACCAACAGAACCTTGGTTTTGATTCCTTCTAGAAAACAGAACTTCATATGAAATTTAGAAGGGATTTAGTTATTTTTACCTTGAGGTGACATTTGTAAGTTGTATCAATTAACCATGACTACAAATTTTCTAACCATTTACAAATACCAAAGTGTTAATGGAAGTTAGTCGCATGATGCTTCAGAGTAATAACCTTTATCAATATTTTTGCGGTTTTAATCATAGCCAGGATAAGCAAGAGAAATGTTTAAAAGTTAGATCATTTTGGAGGCTGAGTTGAGAGTAAATTTTTTATTTTATTTTAAAATTTGTATATTACAGCTCATGCACTACGCTTTTGTGTTATAACAATTTCAATCATTAAAAAAACTTGGAATAGTCCATTTCAGATCATTTTAGTAGCCACTTGAAGTTTCTTTCCCTGAAGTTCTTTCCTTGTACACCCTCAATTGTAATTATTCATGGGGCCTTCCATAGCTTATGTACAGCTTCCGTCTTAAGGACTAGATGCATCTACTTTCTTTTGGTCTTGGTTGTTACATGGCTGCTTCTGCTTCCAATTATTTATATATTTGAAACATCACTTCACAAGTCAGCGCTGTGTGATTTTTTCCTTTTTTTTGTTTTTGTTTTTGTTTGTGTTATCATTTGCTTTCATTATTAATTGTCTTCTTTTTTGCTCAGATTGGTGGATGAACTTGCCACCCTGTACAAGGAGGCAGCATTGAAAATTTCTCGTGAAGAAATTAGAGCACTTATTCTTCAGATTTTGATATTGCTTCAGCAGTAAATATTGTGCCTTTTTTAGTTCTTTCTTTCCATTGCATACATGTACAGGTTATTTTTTGATTTCTTCTCTTTGTTGATCTAACTTTAATTCTTTTGGTTGCTTCATAATTCTCTCTAAAACTCCCAAGATGCAAAGGTTCGCAGTTTAAAGCAGCTTGGGACAAGCACAAGGATGATCCCAACTTAACAGCTCTCGCTCCATCCTTTAGTGGAATAAATGCTGAAATGGTAAAAATTCTCTCTTTATTTCACAAAATTACTCCACTAAAAAAAATCTGAACTATTACTGTAGTCACAAGTAGCGTTCTAATGATCGCCTCCCTATAATATCTTTCTTGTTATGTTTGGTGCAACAACATTTACTTAACAGATAAAGTGTAGTAGGAAAAGTCTTATATTCTTGTATATCTATATAAACCATGGCAGAGGGTTGGAATGCAGGTTGTTCGATGATGATACAGAGGAGTCCGAAGTTATCTGTCCGTTGGATAATCTATGGCGGTTTTGATGTAAATAGCCATTTTCTGCATTCAAAGATCCTTGTGCAGTGGTCAGAAGCACCAAGTTGTTATCGAATTACCAATGTTCAAGTCCTTAATTAATGGTTGTACCAATGTAGTATTTTTTTCTCTTGTAAATGTTCTACTCTTGCTTTTATCTGTAGGAGATGTAAAAATGAATTGTAGTCTACATGGATTGTATGTGGCAAAGGATGGAATTGGTGTTGCCATCTCCGATTTAGGATGTCCCTTGGGGACATGTGGTTGACCGCAGGGTGTCATTTTACTTTACCCTAAACTTATTATGGCAATTTTTGAAAATTCAGTTATTCATGTTTTGCCCTGGAAAAAAAGGGGTAAGAAAAGGGAGATTTATTTATATTTTAATATCTATAACCATGAGAATTGCTTAAAATTCATAGGAAAAAAAAGAAAGAAAAGAAAACAAAAAAAAACATGCATAATTATGCAGCATACCGACACAGGTAAGAACTTAATGTAATAATAGAAAGGAAAAAAAAAAAAAGAAAAAAAAAAGGACCTGCAACCCTACGGTATTCCCTAATTGTGTGAATGGTGAGGGTTTAAATCTCTCCGGGGACAAATGGGGTGTGCATTTCCTGTCAAGAAAAATAATAATAAAAGGACAATTGAAAAAAAGATGAAATGCATCGTCCGAATGATAGGATTAAGTAAATGAAGTCCCTTACAGCCTTGTCCTTGACAACATGATTATCCAAAAGTAAATAATTAAAAATAAAACCCCAAAGATTCTGTTTGGAATATTGTGAATACCAAAGAGGTTAAGCCTTGGAGTCATCCCTTGTATGCTCTAACCCTTTTGTCTTGCTAAGTGAATTGCCGAAAATGACATTGCTTATACTAATTCCTTCGCTATGTAATGTTGCTCCTGTCTATTTATAAGTGAAGCCAAGGCAATTGTATTGTTTGTAAGCTGGAAGAAATTGTTCATTTTGTTTAGGAAAGAATTGTCATCACACGACAGAACACAAATAAAACATGGTATGAATTCTGCAATTTTTAAGGTCTTTTTCCTTATCCATAGAATGAAATTGCCTTAGCAAGAGAATGGAGTCGAACCCCTTTCACTTCTCGTTTGAGGGAAGAGAGATTATACCAGCTGAGCTGATCGCATGATCAACTTACATGGTGATAAGATATGATTAAGCTTATGAACCTTTTTTTTAACAACTTCCTATATCGTGCAGGCATTTGAGCAGGGAAAGGCAAAATGGCGCGGTTCAGTTGGAGGTATTGTAGATGCACCCATAGACAAAGTCTGGGCCATGGTGTCTCAAACTACTAGACTACCAGAGTGGATGCCAATGGTTGAAAGATGCACTGACTTAGCTGGAACTGAAGGCGTTCCGGGCTATGTTAGGCTAGTTTCTGGTTTCATGTTCCCTCAAGAAGATGGAGAAAGGTCATGGATCAAAGAAAGGCTAGTTTCCATGGACTCACTGTCACATACTTATGTTTACAAAATGGAAGCAAGCAATGTAGGATTAGATGGTTCTGCAAATTCATTGAAGCTTGTAGATTATGGAGATGATTCGACACTAGTTAACTGGTCTTTCGAGATTGATCCTCTAGAAGGTGCCTGTGAAGACAGCATTATAGATTATTTGGGATTTCTCTACAAATCATGTATCAACAGGATTGGGGGTGCCCTAGAAATTTCAGCCAGAAAGGCCTAGTAGTTTCATACATGAAAATGCTACATATGTTGCAAAATGTGAAGAATGCTATGCATGGACTCCAATGATAAAGAAAACATTTGTATGTGCATTTAATCCAGAAAGAGCCAGATTTTTGTATACTACTTTAATTTTAAGATAAACATTTCTGAAATCTATAGCTACAAGCTAGGACTTGCTAAAGCCATCACACGTAGTTATCATCCTCCTTCAAATATTCCTTGGAGAACTAAGGTTATCATCATTAATCATAGCATAAAGCACGAAAATAAAGGCATTTTTATACTTGAAATATTTCGACTTCTGATCTGCCAGATCAGAATTCTGGAAAGAAAAAACTCGAGACAGATCTACCTCTGGTATTTTACAAAATGGACTTTGAGGCTTGAACTCACACCAGTAACACAGATCAACAACCCCCATATCTAGAATGTTGGGTAAATGAACCATCACAAAATTTAGAAGATAAGTAAATGAACCATCACAAAATTTAGAAAACAAGTAAATGAACCACAATAATATTTTTTTTTAGAATAAGTTAAAAAAAAGAAAAGGGCTAAACCCTGGTTTCTTGGCTTCTCCAAAAAGCTTGCATGATATGAATTTTCTGTAGCTGAAGAAGGGGCCACTAAAATATTGATATTAGCATAATGTAGTGACATTTGGTGTGTGTGTGTGTAATGGAGAATATATGCGTTGATTTTGGTGACGCTGAAGAAAAATTGACAGGCGAGAGATGAGCTGTTGCTGCTACAAAATATAAATATAATCTTTTCTCCAGTACTGAAGCAACCAAGGACAATGCGGAGCTTTCCCATCAATGAAAACCATTCCTCAACCAAAATTTCTGTCTCTTTAGCATCTTATGCATACATTCATTGACCATACCCACCCACAACTGACAAAAACAGTATTCAACATACCCTACAATTATACTCTTCTGGAAGTGTAGCAATAATTTCTACTATAAATTTTGTGTCACATTGTCCACAACATACATGTGGCTAAAATAAGGAGTCATTTGTCACTATAGTTCTTTTTGTATTAATTGTTTTATGCTCCGTTTGATTGGAGGGATGAAAAAATAGATGGAAGGGAAATGAGGAGGGATGGATGAGGACAACATCTTCGGGAAGGAAAGGAGAATGAAAGTTTTTGTATTTTTTTTACTAATATACCCTTATTATAAGTGTGAGAGAATTTCAATAGGATTAAGCAGATAAAGGTTAAAACTGGTGTTACATATTCTTACGACAATTTTTCTTTTGCCCAGTTTTGAATGGATAAAGAATTTTTCAAAAACTTGGGTTAGGAGGGATACTTAATACTTCCTTATTTCCTCCCTCTTTCCTTTCTTATAACCAAACAAGGGAAGCTTATTCTATTCCTCCTCTCTTCCATCCTTTATCAATCTTTCCTTTCAACCAAATATAGGATTAGTCATGCCACTAGCTGTAGCCAGCGTTTCTCCTCTATATACTCAAGTAAAAAAGGTTTAGGACTGAAGGCTATTTTTAGAAACAAAAAATGGGTGTGAGTTATATTTGCCATGGTTAAAATATATATATATATATATATTTTAGTACTCACAAGAACAAAAATTTACTAACTCAAAGACTCATCACAGCACTCAGAGATTGCTAGAATATTAGCTAAACATATTATCTTGTACAAAATTATACATATTGATGGATTTTGTTGTTCAATTATTACTTCAAATTTGGCTTCTGCAATTAAGGAGCCTTAGTTCTAACATATGTACATTATTATAATATACAGTATTCCATAACATGAAATACACACAAATGTGGTATCCTCTGATTACACACACACACGCAGGAAGACATAGATATGCAGCTGCTACATATGTTTCAACCGACTTGGATACTCACATCAATTGCAGTCAATCGAAATTCGAAAGTGTCAACCAAAGCTTAGTAAAATGACTTTATGTAATATGCAAGAAATCTCGGGGAAAGCATGGCTGCCAATCTCTCTACTCACCTAACAGCGTAAAACGACATGGCATCATAGTTCCAATTCCTTTATATAATAGAGTCTCCATGGTTAGTCTTTCAAATTTGTGCTGAAAATAACCAGACAGGGAACTGCAGTCTTAGAGAGAGAGAGAGAGAGAGGTAGGAAGAGAGAGAGAGAGAAAATGGCAGCTTGGGCCCGGACAGTTGTGATGGTGGTGGCAGCCTTGCTGTTTCCGGCATTGGTTGAGTCTGTGGTTCGTCACTATAAGTTCAGGGTAAGTACTTCCTTCAAAATTTTGTGTCATATCATATGGCACATTAATAATGCCACTGTATAAGCATTGGCTTATGATTAATCCTTTCATTAATTCACCTCTATAAATTAATCACCAAAGAGAGAATGATCATAGTATGAAGTTTGATCAACTAATACACTGTTTAGAGACAAATTTTTCATAATCAACTCTGTTTCTAATTATGAGGAGTTAACAGTTGTTACATCTTTATTATAAATAGTATATTAATGACTTGTTTTATACACACTACTTTTAAATTTAATTTGAACAATAGACATTACTTGTATTACTTAAAAATGTCCAAAAATCAAAAAATGAGAGGGAAAAAAGTCGATCAAGACATTGAGCATGACTTTTAATTGCAAGCTATGCTATCTTCCATGGCTTTACATAATTTTTTTTGTTAGTGATTCCAAATCTGATTGATATGATTAGGTGACAAATGGTATTAAGTTGAGCAATCTGTTGGCTACTCTGTACAGGTGGTCTTGAAGAATGCAACGAAGCTTTGTGCGACAAAGCAAATTGTCACTGTCAATGGGAAGTTCCCAGGGCCTACTCTCCATGCAAGGGAGGACGATACAGTGATTGTGAGAGTCGTTAACCACGTCCAATACAACGTTACAATCCACTGGTGAGACTCAAAATAAGGATTGGTTTTTAGTCTAGTTTTAGAAAATTACTGAATTATGTGGTCTATATGTTCATACTCACACTGATTGTACTATGCACCAAAAACATCGTGAAAAATTGACGTGATTTACCAATTGGAGTGTTAATGCCAGTGTTTGTTTATGGCAATTTGCAGGCATGGAGTCCGCCAGCTTCGAACAGGTTGGTCAGATGGACCAGCATACATCACTCAGTGCCCAATTCAGACTGGCCAAAGCTATATCTACAACTTCACTCTCACAGGTCAAAGAGGTACACTTCTATGGCATGCCCATATCACCTGGATAAGGGCAACCGTGCACGGTGCCATTGTCATCTTGCCCAAGCTGGGCGTGCCTTACCCCTTCCCCACACCTGATAAGGAAGAAATCATCGTATTTGGTGAGCTCAAAGTTCGGTTTGATGTTCGTTTTTCTTGAGATTTTTTAGTATGCACTGATATTGGACCACTCATGTATAGTTGCCAAATTGATTCTAGTTTCGTAAATTGCAGGCGAATGGTGGAAGACAGACATTGAAACTATGGTCAACAAGGTTATGCAAGTCGGTTTAACACCAAATGTATCAGATTCACACACCATTAATGGCTATACAGGACCAGTTCCAAATTGTTCTTCTAAGGGTACTGACAAGGGGTACACATGGTCTTGTGATATATATATATATATATATATATATATTTTCTAGTCTTAGTATGCCCTTTTAATCCTTTGCTATATTGATATAAAACTCTTGATGGGTGATTGGAAATTCAAACAAGTCAGATCATAATTTCCTGAGAAACTAACAGTTTTTGTGGAGCATTCTTAGTGCAAAGCAAACCAAAAACAAAGGGAATATATAGATATATATATATCTGCTTTATAATGATGAATAAAATAAAGAGCAACTGATTAGTGAATTAAAAGTCAACTTAGCAGTGTAGATGATACTGATTTCTTTTTTTAACGTTGTGAAAAAGTAAAAATTAAGAACTTGTATGATTTACTTCTTTGACATGCTTGTGAAGTATGATACTCCTTATGCCTTAGTAGGCAGAAAGAAAATGCATGGATGATGTGAGAACTACTTTCATTTAGTTCCTATCTTATACAGGTTTCACTTTACATGTCGAAAGTGGAAAAACATACTTGCTACGGATCATCAATGCAGCGGTGAATGATGAGCTCTTTTTCAAGGTTGCTGGCCATCAGCTAACCATTGTGGAAGTGGATGCAACATACACTAAGCCCTTTAAGACCGACACCATCTTCATTGGTCCAGGCCAAACCACAAACGCTCTGCTAACCGCGGATCAAAACACTGGCAAGTACTTAATAGCCATTTCTCCTTTTATGGACACAGTGGTAGCTGTTGACAACCTAACCGCGATTGGTACCCTACGCTACAAAGGCACTCCTGCATTTCCCCCAATCACCCTCACCAGCATTCCTCCTCAGAATGCAACCTCTATAACGAATACCTTCATGGACGGACTCAGATCCCTCAATTCAAACCAATACCCTGCCAATGTCCCATTGACCATTGATCACTCACTGCTGTTCACAATAGGTGTTGGTGTCAACCCATGTGCTACATGTATAAATGGAAGCCGAGTCGTGGCAGATATCAACAATGTTACCTTTGTGATGCCAACCACAGCTCTCCTTCAAGCACATTACTACAACATAAGTGGGGTTTTCACTGTTGATTTTCCCGGAAACCCTCTAATCCCTTTTAATTATACTGGCACCCCACCGGCCAATATGCAGACTTTGAATGGCACAAAGGTGTACAGACTGAAATATAATTCTACAGTTCAAATTGTGCTTCAAGGTACTTCTTACATAGCACCAGAGAGCCATCCAATCCACTTGCATGGATATAATTTCTACGCAGTTGGGAAAGGCGTAGGCAATTTTGATCCAGACAATGATCCGAAGAACTTTAATCTTGTTGATCCTGTCGAGAGGAACACAATAAGTATACCAACTGCAGGGTGGACTGCAATCAGATTCAAGGCAGACAATCCAGGTAAAACCTACACTTCTAATCATTTTCACTCTTTTTGCTTGTGTGTTTTTTGTTGAACTCATATATATATATATATATATATATAT
>JAOTQH010000014.1:2547106-2569610 GCA_025631255.1 Cornus kousa | reverse complement strand
TTTTGCCTTCACTGGTAAAAAGTAATTATTATGCATGTAGTATATTCTTAAAGTATCTAGATTGGAGGTTTAGAACATTCTAACTAGAAAGAAGCAATTAATGTTTTGTTTTATAACAGCAATGGAGCCTTCATCAACTGGTATGGGAAGCAAAATGAAGCCGTTTACAAAATTTGTAAGGTTCAAATCTTCACCTATCTATTTTTGTATTTTTGAATTGCATCTTGTCACTCAGTTATGTTTAGGGTTTATTTTTTTTAATTTTTTTCAGTTGGGATGAAACAATCCTATGCAATGTTGGTGCCGCCACACCAATGCAAATTAATGAGATGGTTTTGGAGTTTTTTATGCATAGAATCACAATATCTTTTCAGTCTATAAGTGCAATCTAATGTATTGGTGGTTCATGTTTTATTTTGCAGCATTGCTGATTTCGAGATGAGAAATCTGGGACCAAATCGAGCTGTAATGTATGTGGCATCCCCACCAACCATCCCGGATGACTCTGACCAACCTGCTCTTAAAACCCGTCTGTGCGGCGATTATTATACTACTGGAGGCTGCGAACTTGGAGACTTCTGCTATTTTTTTTTTTCCTGAATAACTTCTTCCATTTTGCCCATGGCATTTGCGAATTTGGAAAGCCTTTTTCTCCAACCTTCGATGAGAATTTCCGTGACCTGGATTCAGGCCGTCTTGATGGTAGGCGGAGGCTACCTTACTCACATCCTCCCTTGAGCATTAAGGAAGACCCACTTGCTGCCAAATGTAGTGTAGATGCTTCCCTTGCTGGAGCCATCATTGATGATTTGAAAAATATGCTGTGTCGTTTAGAAGTTAAACTATCCATCGGAGAGCACGAGTCAAAACCTAATCTCAAGAACATGGAGCTTCAGGGCCAGTTTTATTCGCTCAAGATAGCGAGCTCTTTGGTAATAGAGCAGATTGAACGTATTCGTGGTACAAAATGAAACTGTGAGGGGTAAGCTATTTATGGTATTGAATTACTACTATTTTCAGATTTCTTTGTTTTATTTCTCGAACCTTGATATCTAGGGTTGTAGTATCCTTTTTTACTTTTTTCCTGCTATTGTCAATGTGTTTTTTTGTGCTTCTGTGCGTTCTGCCTGTAAATGGATGCTGATTATTGTAGATTAATATGATACATGAATCATGTTGCAGACTTGTTGAAATTTAAAGCCACATGCTATTCCTGCTTCGGTATATGGGCAGGCATGTTTGTCCTTTGTAATAGATATAACTTAGAAGATAGAGGGTTTTACCATCAGACTCAAATCTAACAATGCTCAAATCATCTTGTTGGGGATCCCAGGGAGAGAAGAAATGCTTTGTTATTTGGCATTTTCGCGAATTTGATGAATTGGGTTTAGCTAACTATTGACAATATATATAATTTTTAATTACTGAAAAATAGAAATATGGACAAATTTAGTGTTAGATGCTTCCCTTGCTGTAGCCATTATTGGGTTTGATGATTTGAAAAATATGCGGTGTCGTTTAAAGTTAAACTATTCATCTGAGAGCAGGAGTCAAGTCCTAATCTCAAGAAGTTAGCAAGCTCTATGGTAATAGAGCTGATCGGACGTATTCACGAAGGTCCCACCTACAAAATGAAACTATGATGGGGAAGGTCTTTATGTTATTTGAATTACTACCATTTTCAGGTTTCTTGGGTTTTATTTTTATTTTAAATCATTAGTGTTTCTTTTTCTTCATGCTGCTACTTTTTGTTTCAGGAACGGTTAATTGCCCATAAAGCCCTCCTAAATAATAATAATAAAACTTCCTGCTTACTATTGCCAACAATAAAATAGGTAAACTGCATCTAGGTGGCCATTAAATACCCTTAGAATAACAACAAAATTTAGTTCTCAGGAAGTCCATTTATTTCCTTAAATGCTAGTGTTCTTTATTACTGTGACTGAACTTTTTTTTTCCCCATTAAGCCTGGCATAGTTTTTTTTATTTTTTTTTATTTTATCCATTAAGCTTTGCAATTTTTTTTTTTTTTTTTTTTTCCTTCATGAGCAAGTGAGTTTTGAACTTGTTCATTTCTCTATATTTCAATTTGATAGATCTATTATGCGAGCTATGACCATTTGAATTTAACATGCTTTGCAATAATCATTATATTTCATTTTCAGTTTGTGTTTATTATCCTTCGTCTTCAAGATATAATGTGATAAATGTTCACTGATTGAACATGAAACATTTTTTTTTCTTCCTAAATGAACATGAAACATTTAAACAACTAAATAAGTGAAAGTTATGGCAGCAATACTGAGATTGGAAATCTTTCATGGACTTCACTTTTTGTTTCTTGTGGTCTGTTCTTAAGTGAGTTGTTTAGCATGATATGAGCATACCAGTTATGTGGTATAAAGAATAAAGCCAATAAGTGTGCTCAAGGAAACAAAACATTAATCAATCCTCGGAATTTTTTATTTTTTTATTTTTTTTTGCCACCGAATTCAACCCGGACTTGTTCTTCTATATGCAACCACAGCAATGCAATCAGAGAATGTTTTGAGCAGGTTTATTTTACATGGTTGTCTTTTCCTTTGCTTGCCCGTCACAATGCTTGATTCCATCCAGATTGATTCTGAAACTAAATCTTGATTAGTTTCTGAATATACTAATGCCTTGATAACAATCATTGTAGCTGAACTTTTGTCCAAATGCTATATGATGTTCTATAAGAACTGCATAAAACTTAAAAGAAAGTACTGCATTGGTCGACTTGTCAATTGATCAGGTATTGGTTTCAAAAGTAATGACTCTGAAAGACAGATATCTAGGAATTTGTTGAATTAACAGTTGGTGATGATTCCAATTTCTTCTTTGGGTAATTGGAGTTTTTATTGAAAGCAACTCAGGGAATTATTGGATCATATGGTTGTTTAATGATTAAATTGTGTTTGTTTGATGTTCTTTTATTTGATCTAACTCTTTTATCATTTTTTTTCCAGCTCTACAACTCGTGGAAAGCCTTTGAAGAGACTTGGAGTGTAGGCATTATGGAATTTTAAGTTGAGTTATCCTTTTCAATTAAGACTTCTTGTTGGAAGAATATAATATGGATAATTTGTGGTTTGGAAGAATATAATATGGATAATTTGTGGTTTGGAAGAATTTACTTTGAATATTTTAAATTTTGTGTTGAACTATTTATCTCCCTTTTCTGTGTGGATTTTCTCAATATTAAAAACTTGGGTGTGAAATGTGGTGGCCATGGGCTAGGCTACACCATCAAATAACAAAATTGTTCACCTCAGCCTGTTTAGTCTGGGCCATCCTCCAATGTATTTTCTTCCCTTTTCTCACTATCACTATCTATTTAATAAAATAATACTCCTCATTTTCTTGGGAATTCGGTTCTTTAAGATGTATTCTAATATTTTCTTATTGTATTGGTAGGAAATGAATTATCAAATATGTCCATAGGAAGTAATAGAAATGTGATGGTTTATTATTATTTTTTTTTAAGTTTAATGCAGAAAGGTTAAATTGGTAATGTTACGAAAAATAGTATTTTGACTTTTTAAATAGGATATTTATTTGGGATAGTAAAAATTGAAAAAAAGGTGAATATTTAATTTGGAACGGAATAGAGTCAAAATTTTAACTAATAATAAAGATTAGAGGTTGAAAATGAAACATTTGTAAAAATCCCAATCTTAATAGTTTTATCAAAATACTCCACAAAAAAGAAAGAAAGGAAGAAAGAAAAAGAAATTCACATATAAAAGGAAAATATAAATATGTAAATGATACGGAGTATAATTTATACACACATCAATGTCAGGCTGGGCTCCGAATCCTATGGGCTGGGCCATGTTAATTCATGGGCTGTGGAGTGGGTGAATCGACCCAACAACAGACAGTTCCTAAATACATGTATATTGGTCCAATTCTTTTGTCAAGAGCACCCATGGAAGTGGTCATGATGATGTAATTTATGACTGTTTAAAAGATATGAATTGGATTTTTCTTGCAGATTTTTTGTTTGAGGAAGAAATTTATGAGATGAATGAAGGACCCTACTAAAGAAAACTAAGTTGGAAGCAAACAAAGGTCATTAATGGCTGACACAATTCCATAATTAAAAGTCCCCATTTTCATGATAGATATAGTAGAATGTGGAGGGTGCTATTGAAATGACTGATGGGTATTAGATTCTTGGGATTTTTCCACTACCCATCACAAAAACACTTCTTCCTCCAATAGATGATGAATTTGATCCCCAATAAGCAGACATTTCTGTGACACCACACCTACACTGCAATATATATATATATATAGCTATTGCAGGGCAGGAGCTGAATTTGAACTTTTCGATTAAGTTGGCTAATTTTGTATATTAAAGTGGGCATATCAGCTATTTCACTACCATTTTTTTCTTTTTAAACCGATAGTTGAGAGTTCAAGGGTCGCTTGCATGGTTTTTCATTTTTCTATTAAGATATTTGTACAAAAAAAATTCTATTTGGTTCAATTTTTTAAAAATTGCTTTCTGAAAACTTATTTATAAAAAAGGCCATGTTTTTAGTCTTTTAAGATCAGCTTGTTTTGTAAGTCAAAAAAATAATTTTCTATTTTTAGTATTCTTAAAACAGAGAAATGTACAACAACTTTGTTTGCATATTGATTTAAATAAATAATTAAATATAAAATATATATACAATGACCTCATATAATTTTATTTAAACTTAATATAGAGACGCTCTCAAGACGTTCTTGTTTTATTCTTTTTTTAAATTTTGATACTTTTGTGATTTCGTTTTCGCTCCTGCTCCATGTAACTTAGGTCAAACTCAACAGTCTTAAATTTAGGTCTTCATTTACGGCCTTTGTTACTATGGCTCTCAAATTAAACTGTGATGAGTGATGAGGTAGGCCCCAAAGTGTGTTCCCCATGAAGTCATGAACTTCAATATGCGACTTATCTAATAGAAAAGCTCATGGGGACAGTCGTAACTTTCCTAAGCAAAATTCTTTCTAAGGACTCTTCCATTTGATTTGTTGTCGGCGTGTTCTTAGATTCGATGTAACCTCTCTCTGAATTTTTGTGTTCAAGAATAAGAAAAAATTATTACATAGTTTAAAACCGCAAGTTATTTATTTGTTCAATTTAATCAAAATTTATATTCTATTTCAATTTTTATTTTTTTTTAATAAAATTGTGAGGAATTCATATTTCTTAATGGAAGAGTTTTGATTGAACAGACCTCACATTAAATGACCCTCGAATAATTTTTTGAGGCTAAGGCTGTTTTTGGAAGGGCCATTGAAATTGGGATGTTACTATATTATGCCTAACATGGGTTGACAAAGGGGTCCATTTAGGTTCTCTAATCGTTTGGTCCATCGGTTTTTTCATCATTTGATGGTCTTTGCCTCTTTGATTTTTAATGTCTGACCAAGCTTGATGTAACCTCTCTATAATGGGTGCACCAAAGGCCCCATTTGAAAGTGTCTCCAAATTGAATTGTTCTCTTAATGCAAAATTGTGTTTGTTTTGATTTGTATAAAATTTGAATTGTATCTTTTTTAGATTCCATTAGTAGGTTTTTTGTTCATTTGATGGTACCTGTCTATCTAGCTGTTAATGTGCTATACCGATGACTCTATACGTCACGATTCTGGTATCAATTTAGATGTATAAGTTTTCCATTTTTTAATGAAGAGGTTAAATGTTTGAGTCTTGATGAGGGCATGACTTACCGTGAATGTGTGTTTTTTTAAGAAAATTGAATCACTATATGGTGCATTATTATAGGAATTGAAATAGGTTATGATGAGTTTTTGCCTAAAAGGAGAATGAGTGTAAAAAGTTACTTGTTCTTGTGGTGTCATAGTTCATTTTAAATCTAATGACTAAAAAAGGTTTAGTCGTAAAATGGGCTGGTGGGAGAAAATCTGCATAAATTACAGTGCAGAAGAGAGAGAGAGAGCCGACGTCCTCTTGAACTTCTGTAGTCGAGTAGGCCGTGTTTTTAGCTTTCCCTTTTCTAGGGTTTCTAATAATTTAGGTTTTGATGAGATTAATAATTTAGGTTGGGCGTAGGCCTAGTGTTTTAGTTTTTTCTGTGCTACCTGTTTTACCTTTTAAAACAGAAGATCGAGAGTTTAAATCATACTAGAGACCCAAAAAAGAAAAAAAAAGAAGAAGAAGTAAACAACACGTAATGAATTATATGATCATACATGAATATTTATTTACTTTAATCAAATGATTATATACATAATTTAATGAATGGTTTGAAGATACAATTGATATAGTGATACATTTCACTATTCACTATGACTCAGAAATAGGGTTACAATCAAGGATGTGTATGATGGTATTTTTGTCTTATGGTCCAGCGCTCCAATTGTAACTCCCAGAATTTCGCAATCATACATTACCAGCACTATCAACGCAGATGACTCATTCTCACAATTTAAATCATACATGGCCCACTCAATCCTCAATGCTTCAAAATTGAAGGATTGGCAAGCTTCTTTCCGTTTCAATACAAAGGAAAGAAAAGAAATGAATTTTTAGAATCCCAAACGCTTTTAAGCAACTGAAAAACAATCTCGAAGGGACTATTAGTGAAAGGAAGAGAAATACCCACACACCCAAAAAATATATAAATATAAATAAAATAAATAATAATAATAATATCAAAATTCATATTCTTTTTAAGTGATGAAATTATATGTAAAAAAAATCATGCTTTGTTGTATTTTCAGCTTCCATTCTCTTTACTTCACTGGAACCATAAACCATATCAAGCCTAAAACATTCCATGGTCTGTAAATTGTAGGCTTTGCTTGGATACTTAGAAAAGAATAGATAGGATAACAATAATCTCTATTTATGTTTGGATATTTAGAAAAGAAAAGAAAAAAAATGATAGTATTCTTGTTTGGATACGATAGAGAGGAGAAAAGAAGAGAAATGATAACAGCTGAATTAGTATTGTATTATTTTGAATAGAGGGATATGAGTGGAATAATAATTTTTTCTTTTTAATTGTTGAGGGCATTTTCGAAATTATAAAAATACTAATTAAACACTATCATTATTATTATTATTTTTGGTTAAAATAATTAAACATCATTATTTGTTTCTCCCTATCTTTTCATTTTTAGAGAGATAAGAAATGGGAAATATCTCTCCTTATTTTTTCTTTTCTCTCATTTTAAACCATCCAAACATACTTAAGACCTACCATATATATATATATATATATATATATTCTTTCCCAATCCCTCTTAATCATCCCATCCAAGTACACACACCTAATGTTTGACCATTCCCTGTGAAAATGATACTTGTAACAGGTCTAGGGCAACTTTTGGGCCTTTTGGCTAGTTAAAGTATCACAAGGAACCTTTTGTTTGTTCCTTTTTTTTTTTTTTTTGGGTCCGTGAGTGACTATTTACATAATTGGAAAATTTCATATGCATTAGACATTTATTAAAAATTTTGTTTCACAAGAATCGGGATTTGAACTTCCAACTTCACGTAAATAAGAAACAACGTGAAATGGGATATTCTAAAGGGTATAAAGCTCCTCTAACCTCCATATCTGCCAGGTTGATGTATATCAACACTTGGAACCCCAAATAGATTATATTCTTCTATATAGAAATATAGAAGTGACATTAAGAGGACACTAGGGATAAGCTATATAAAAAAATGTGGAAAAGCCTACAATTCAAGGCTTTATTCTAATAAAAATCAAAGAGAAACTTTAGAAGATATGGAAAAGCCCAATCTCTTTGAAATGCCATTTAAACATTTGAACCCCAAAATTCTTCTTCTTTTGTGGGTACTCGTGATTCCTTCCAATCATCATTGAATGGACCCTATGATTATTGTTGAGTGTGGGAAACTAATACCCACCTCCCCAATGGAATCTCATGCTAATTAAAGTTACCCTACCTTATCACACTTCCCAACTTTTTTATTTTTCAAAAATATTTAAATAAAATAAAGTTACTACAAGATTTAGAACTGATTAAACCTACTTTAATCATTTATTATTATTATTATTTTTGGGAACCCCACAATTGGTTTTGAAAAGATTTGAAGCATAGGCATTTTTATGTTGAAATGAGCAAGTATCATTAGACTACATGTGTCTTAATTAGTTCATAGAATTTTCAAATTGATTCAAAGGGTCGACAATACATGAACAATGCTTGAAAAATACTTGATAAAAATGTATGTATTGTCGTGGACAACACATGAAATAGAATGTAAATTAGAATAGTTTCTTGTAATCGAAAAAATACTTGAGAATATTCAATCTCAAATAAATTATACTCCATAAAAAGTATAGATACATGATATTAATTCTACCCAAGTGTAATACCAAGATAAATGGTTCAAAATAGATGTAATCGTTATATTATTTTCTATGAAGTGAAAATATTCTATAATTTCGTATTACTAAAACTTGTGTAAGAGTTTTAACTATTTCGACATAACTAATTCAGTCAAATGAAGTAAATTGGAACTTTACAGCAAAGAGAGTGGATAAATATGAACAATAAATTGGAACTTCATGGAAGTATGGGCCCTAAGAAATTCACTAATCACTGTATAGAACTCTAGTCTTTAATCATTAGGTCAGCCACTAAACCCTAAGTTATGAACTTGTTTAGTGTTACCACTTCTTTATATATATATAAATATATATATATTGTAAAGAAGGAGGTGATGAAATGTGATGGGACTCTCCTAATTAAAGTGAAAAATGTGAAGCCACACATTTAACCATGTAGTAGTCAAAAGTCAAAGAGACAAAGGGAGACAGAGAGCATATAGTCTTGCAAAAAAAGAGTTCAAAAACAGTAGAATTGAGTGATGACAAGGTCCCTCAACCCACTAATTGATATTATTAAGCTAATCATGGGATAATCAATGCCAATTAGAAATTTTAATACAACTCTCATCATAAAAGTAGATGTAGTCAAATTATTTTTTTACTGCATTGTACTTTACCTTGTTCTTGAAATTTAGTCATTCTTCTCAATTTTATAGCCACGGGGTTTCTTTTTCTAAGAAAAGTTATTTTGTTTGTTTGTGAAATTTGATAAATTTTATCAAATTTAAAATTTTACATGTTGAAAAGAGAATTTTTTTTTAAGGGAGTAAATGAGTAAGCTGAATTTTGACTTTGCCCCTAACATTATTCACAATGTTCATGACCTGAACCATAGTTATTTGGGCTCAGCCTATTTATTAAAATAACTCGTCTCGTTATCAAACTGTTCATTAAAAATTTTATTTTTTTTAAATTTTAGCTATTTTTTTTTTTTTTTTTTTTTTTTCATTCACATTTTATTATTGTTTTCATAATTTGTTACAAGTGATACTCTTGGTGAGAGAGACGTTGTGGATGTACCAATACATATGAAAAAAGGAGGAATTTATATCAATTTTCTATATAATTAATGTTCAAAACTCTAATTTGGATTGTGTAAAAACATTGTAAAAAAAAAAAATCGATTGTGTAAAAACATTGTAACTAAAAGATGGTGACTCAGTATTTTGATTGTGTAACAACATTGTAAAAAAATAAAATAAAAATAAATTCATCAAACTTGTGACCATTACATATTGGGGATTGAGATGGAATAATAATAAATTCTTACCAAAGCCGTGTTTTACTGTTTTATTTTCCTCATAAATTTTAAAATTAATTTTTCTTTTATAAAACACAGCTTAACAAATCAAGCTAAAATACCGCCAAGAAAGGAAATAATTAATATATACTACCATTATACTTTATTTGAAATGGAACCCATCATCATTGAATTCCAACAATCCAAGGTTTTATAAATCTCTTTATCACAAAGGAGAGGACTAATTTAAATGCAGACTTAACACGCATTTAAGGTCTGCATTTAAATTAGTTGTCAAAGGCCCCATAATCATTATATCACTTATATATATATATATATATATATATATATATATATATTGTATTAATTATGTTTTATTTATTATTAATAATTTTTTTTTGCAATTATGTTTGAATCCGTTATCTCTTAAGTTAAAATATAAATGCAATGTTCGGTAAAAAGGAACCAAGAGGGGTGGAAGAAAAATAAGAAAAATAAAATAAATTTTTTTAGTTCAGTAGAGATGATATAAGGAAAGAAAGAATAATAGGAAAGATCAATCATCATTTCCCCTTCACAAATTTTAGAAAACAAGTGAGCCTATTATAGAAGTTTTAAATAACCACATCACCCTTTATAAATATTTAAGAAATTTCATAAATAAAGTAAGGGATGGATTTAAAAGTAAAAATAACTTAAAAAATTATCTTTCATCTTATCCTATTGTAGGGGCGGCTCGAGATTGACAAAATCTTGAGAAGCTCTAGGCGAACTTAAATGTGATGCCCTTCAATTACTGAAATACACACTAAACACATAAAGTAGTAAATTGACATATTCAATTTCGAATTTAATCACTAAGTTTTTAAGGCCCTAATTTTGAATGGGATGTGAATTCGTTTAATCGAAGGGTTCTAAATTTTTTATTTTTATTTGGTCCTATCACTTATGGAAATGAGCCTAAGTTTTTTTCTTTTTATTTGGGCTTGTTGTTTATTTATTCATGGTAAGGGTACTAAGGTTTGTTGTTTATTTATTTATTTATTTTTTGAACCTATCAGTATTGGGCCCTCTAAATGTTGAGGCCCTCTAAATGTTGAGGCCCTAGGCGATCACCGCCTTGTCCTACTGATCAAATTAAATTGTCAGTTTTTTTTTTCATTTTCTTCTATCAAACGGAACAAAAAGAGGAAAATTTTTAATCTCTTTCTTAGAATGTCTCTGTCATTATTTCTTCTCTTTATTCCATTCAATTTTTTCCCTTTCTACCCGACGAAGCAAAAAAGTAGTTTTACATTTTCTATCCTATTAATCAAATTAAATTGTCAGTTTTTTTTCATTTTCTTCTATCAAACGGAGGAAAATTTTTAATCTCTTTCTTAGAATGTCTGTGTCATTATTTCTTCTCTTTCTTCCATTCAATTTTTTCCCTTTCTACGGACGAAGCAAAAAAGTAGTTTTACATTTTCTTGAATGGATTAGTAGTTAAAAATTAATACTCCCTCCGTCCCATAATAGATGTCCCTTATAGGAAGTAGAATTTTTTAAGGGGACATGTAATTATTTCATTGTTCTCTTAAAAAATTACAAAAATGTCCTTTCAAGTTTAAATATATATAATCTAAGTTTGAAATTTTTTATAATTTTAAGGGTATTTTTATGGAAAGATGTGAAATATATTGTTTAAATTTGGTAAGTGGACAAGTATTTTGGGACAACTCAAAAAAGAAAAGATGGACAATTATTATGGGACTGAGGGAGTATATTAAATATGAAAAAATAAGTATTTAATTTAGCAATTGGCTGACCAATCAAAGCCAGCCCCGTCTTTGGAATAAACGACGTAGTCCCGCCGTATGAAGCCAATTCAACAGTGCCCGCATAAATTGACACGGATTACAAAGACTGGGGTGAAAGAGGAATTAATGGGAAATTGAATTCCCTCTGAGACGGAATTGTTTTTCTATGGTTAATTTTGGATCTGATCAGTAACCACAACAGGCCATATTAAAGGGTCTTTATAAAAAGTTCACAAAATTGAACTCGTCCAAAGTACTCCACTCTGTCAAAGATCTCTCGGCAAGTGTACCAGAAAACACAGAGAGACAAGGCAACGGAAAGAGGAAAAGGAATCAAGAGGGAAATAGATTTCCTTGTTGTATCGTTTTCACTGCTGGATATTCTATTGAGTGTTTTCTTCACGACTAGAGAGAGAAAGTGTGTGCTCTTTTCAATTCCCTCTGCAAAACCACCTCCCAATACTTTTCTCTCTCCTCTTTGTTTACACTACTGATCAGTAGGTGCTTCTTTTTCATTTCCTCAGTTCTCTCGATCCTTGAACACAGACAATTTTTAGAGAGAGAAAGTTTTAGAGAGAGAGAGAGAGAGAGAGGGAGGCTTTTTGGCATGCAAGAGAAGCAAGCTTCTCGTTGGGTAGTTTTATTGGCAAAATCTCTGTAACGCCTCTGTTTCCTAAAAGGTCTCTTGGTCTTGGTTTTGTCAAAACACCCATTTTTTTCCTGAGGATAAAGCCGCATTTGTTGAGGAACTTTGAGCCTGTTTTAGAGAGAGAAAAAAACATAGTACAGAGATTATTTTTAAATGTATAGTTAATTTAGATTATGCAAATTTTGGAAAACAGCTCTGCAAAATTTGTCACTCCACACTGGAAGGTGTGACCAGTGACACTTTCTTAATAAAGGGTGCATATCATAAACCGTTTCTCTCTCTAAAAGTGGTGGAAAAGCAACTGATTGCGGATTGACACACATTTGTCAATCGGTACAGTTTCAGTTTCTGCATTATAATAAGCCGACCCCAAGACAAGGACCCTTTTAAAACCAGGTACAGAAAAGCATGAGCTTTGATTAGTTTGTTTTTAGGTGTGATTGATACGTATTTATGTATTAGCTCCCATTTTTATGTATTGGGTTTGTTTTGAGTTTGTTATATAGGATTGTCTTTCCTTTCTTTCATTGATTGTTTGTTTTCAGATCTCTAGAGAAGTGAAAGAAGATAGAAATGGTTCCTCAGAGACAAACTGAAGAGGCCATAGTTGCAATGGGCTTAAACGAGACTGAACAAGTTGGAAGAGATGAAGAGATTGTAGATCAGTCAATGTTTAGCTTCAAAAATGCTCTTTGGCATGGTGGGTCTGTTTATGATGCTTGGTTCAGCTGTGCATCAAATCAGGTAATCCCCAAAACTTTATATATATACACATATGTATGTATGTATATGTTGTTATTTGGTTGAGTTTTGATTGAATTTTTTTGGGGTTTGAAATACAGGTTGCACAGGTTCTGTTAACATTACCATACTCTTTCTCTCAAATGGGTATGCTTTCAGGCATCTTGCTACAGGTGTTTTATGGTCTGCTTGGAAGCTGGACTGCTTATCTCATCAGTGTTCTCTATGTTGAGTACCGAACCAGAAAGGAGAAAGAGAATGTCAGCTTCAAGAACCATGTCATACAGGTTGGTTAGCCCAATAAATTAATCACATCCCCAGAGAACCCAAAACCCACTTTTTAATCTTAATTAAATTGTATATATAGGATCATATATATAGATATATGATCCACGCATCGTTATCTTTACACCTCTTTCCCTTCCATTTTGAGTGAGCTTCAGGTCACAATGAAACAATCTTACAATTGCACTACTATCCCGAGAGTGATATATATATATATATATATATATTTTGTATTTATCTGCTAAGCATGGTTGCAGTGGTTTGAAGTACTGGATGGGTTGCTTGGTCCCTCATGGAAGGCTTTGGGATTGGCCTTCAACTGCACTTTCCTCCTCTTTGGGTCTGTCATACAGCTCATAGCTTGTGCAAGGTTAGGTTTTCTTTTTTTCTTTTCTTTTTTTCTTCATAATTTTCTTTTAATTATTCAAATTAATGGCAAATAAGAATTGGGTTTTGTTTTATTGGGTGATTACAGTAACATATACTACATAAATGATAACTTAGACAAGAGGACATGGACCTACATATTTGGGGCTTGTTGTGCTACTACTGTGTTCATACCATCATTTCACAACTACAGGATTTGGTCATTCCTTGGGCTCGGAATGACAACCTACACTGCTTGGTATTTGACCATTGCAGCCTTTGTTCACGGACAGGTAGTTTTGATCAACGGTCCTGATCTTCCCGATCTTGGGTAAAATCTTTTCTGGACAGTCAAATGTTTAGTCTATTTTTTACTGTTTTACAGGCTGATGGAGTGACCCATTCTGGGCCCAAAAAGCTGGTGCTGTATTTCACTGGGGCCACTAACATACTCTATACTTTCGGCGGACATGCCGTCACTGTGTAAGTGATTCTTTCAATGTTCTGAGGAAATATTGAAGGAAATTGATTCTATAATCTATACAGAGTCACAAATTCACAAAATATTAATTTTTTTTTTTTGCACACAAATATTAAATTGTGTATATAATATATATATATATATATACATATACACATACACATGCAATGTCTATATATGTGTTACTGTGCACTTGTTTGCAGTTTTTGCTTGCCATTTTTGGGTTTTCAGAAATTCTGTAGTAAAATCATGAGACTTTGACTTTTTCTCCGGTCAGTTTTGCCCTCAAGTTCTCCAAGTTTGGTTATACCCAAATTAGTTGACCCAATGTTGGTGCGTACATTTCCCTATTGCGAAATATGACTAGTGAGTTACAAGAAATGTACAGTTAAGCTAAAATTTGTGTGAAAATAGGGCTTTGTTTTTTTCAATTTAAATTAGTTATTAATGATATGTTTCTTCCATCTCAAATCTAAGGTGTCAATTCAGTATTTTCAAATATAATATAAGAGTAATGTTACAAGTTTCAATTGATTTTTGTAAGACTATAACATATAGAGTACAACAAGGGCTTTTTGTTGCATAAATAACACAGAGACAAGTTTATCTTTTGTCAGTTTACTAACTTTTGATCCACACTTTAAACAATTATTTAGGAAGTTCACACTCCATTAATTAAGGGTAAGAAATCTTGCCAAAACTGGCAAAGTGAATGTGTGATTTTCAAATTGAATATATATATATATATATATATATATATATATAAATAAAGAAAGAGAGTAATTTTTTTCCTAGTTATAGAAAGAGAGTATTAACTGTGGAGTTTTCGATTCTCACAATTGGCCAATTAAGATGGACCTGATGGTAAATTGGTCTTTTTGTTTAGTTTGTGAATGAGTGTAGGACACATACTCTATCTGCCAGCTTGTATGCGTCCCTTTCATACCCAAAATGGGTAAATAGACATCTCTTTGCCTCAATTTACGAAGGTATATGAATTGTCATCAACTAAAGCTGGAATATACTGTATTTATTTATGCTCCGGCTGTGGACTTACGGTTGCTCAGAGAATAAATGCATTCTTGAATACATTGCTTTTTTTCAACTTTTTATTGTTAATAGTTCTTCTAAGAAACACCTAAAAAGGTTTTACATTGAAGGAGTCAAAGGGAATGAATGAAAAAGATAAAAGGAAAAGTTATCTCCAAATAATTTAAAACCGGAGGAAGAACACTAAACAACATACTTGATGTACTACATCAGACGGTCCAGAATCATTATACTTGTGATCGGGCACATGTGTGATACTTGTGGGATCAGGTGAGGCAGGTTACCTCCTAACATTCCTTCTAAAATGAAGTACTTGAAAGTAGATAAAAGAATTAGTAAATTAATGTCCATTTTGTCCTTGCTTTCTCTCGTCTCTTAATAAGACATTACCTTCCCCCCACCCCCTTTTTTTTTTTTTTTTTTTTTGAATATATAATAAAAGGGTTGTTATTATATTTATACTTAGTACAACAATGAGAAAGTACAACTATTACCTCCTTTATGTTATTTTTGCTCTTAACAAAAGCTATTCTTTCTTTTCTTTTTACTACTGCTAATTCAAACACAATAATGCATATGGTGCTTTTACCATTAATTTGGTCACACTCTCTACGTATTCTAATGAATGATGTGGGTGACTGTAAATGTTTACAGAGAAATTATGCATGCAATGTGGAAGCCTCAAAAGTTCAAGTACATATATTTGTTTGCAACATTCTATGTGTTCACCCTCACAATTCCATCAGCTTCAGCAATGTATTGGGCCTTCGGGGACCAACTCCTCAACCATGCCAACGCCTTCTCCCTCCTTCCTCGTAATGGCTTCCGTGATGCAGCCGTTATCCTAATGCTCATCCACCAGGTCTCTCTCTCTATATATGATTTCATAATCGAATTAGTAGATCTTAACATGACAGGTCAATTTGTTTATCGTTTTGCAGTTCATAACATTTGGATTTGCATGTACACCTCTGTACTTTGTGTGGGAAAAAGTGATAGGGATGCATGACACAAAAAGCATATGTTTAAGGGCACTAGCCAGGCTGCCAGTGGTGGTACCTATATGGTTCTTGGCCATTATATTTCCCTTCTTCGGGCCTATCAATTCAGCTGTGGGGGCACTCTTGGTCAGCTTCACAGTCTATATCATCCCTTCTCTTGCCCATATGCTCACTTACAGGAAGGCCTCGGCCCGTCAGGTAATCTGTCTATTCCCCTTATAACTCCATCCTCATTTGTACCTATTGTCCTGCTGGCATTGTCTAGTCCCACCCCTTTTAGTCACTCGCCATGACTACTCAATGCCATGATTGCTCCGGTTATTACAAGTGTTTGTCCAAAATTCCGAATATATACAAAATACTTGAAGGACTAGTTGAGAAAAGATGTGCTATGGAAAATCGGAGACAGTCCAGTCTTATTCATGCAGTGAATAAGTGGCCGGACTGTGTGAAACTCACCTCATTCAATGGAGGATGCCGATTGATCGGATTTGGGTAAATTGACTACCCAACGCTTTCCTCTGCTCAGGAAACAAGACGGGCGTTAGTCTTATTGTGATTTGCTATATGGATTAGGCTCCTAGCTTTTTGCATTTTAACTCTGAAGTGACTTCGACAATTCCAGCTAGAGGTTTTAATGGTTTGGATTTTGAAAACTATGACATAAGATGTGTTTGGTGGTATTTCATTGTCATTCAGTTATGATGTTATATCAATCAGTATAGGACAGTCACACTCCTAAGTCGTTATCTTGCCATGAGCTGGCTAGCTGACCCACTGAATCTACCCTACCTAGGTTACCAAAAATTAGGTAAAAATTATGCACACCTAAGTTGACAAAAGAATATAGCGAATCAAATACCTTCCGAAAAAAAAAAAATATAGCGAATCAAATCCACTTGGCTGGGAGGGCTTTATCCAGTGGTCTAATTGGTAGAGTACTCAACTATCTGAGAGGGTGTATCCGTATTCGAGTCCCCCTTCCCCTAATTTGACAGGAAAAAAAAAAAAAAAAAATCCACTTGGGTAATTTAGTTTCATTTTGACACTTGCATGTGTTCCTACTTCAGTTTTTACCTTACCAATGTGTGTCCTTACACATATACAAACATGAATATATTATCCCATATGTGATGCTGCAAGTTTCTTTGATTTATGCAGAATGCAGCAGAAAAACCTCCATTCTTCCTCCCGAGCTGGACGGCCATGTATGCGTTGAACATGTTTGTGGTCCTGTGGGTGTTCGTTGTCGGCTTTGGATTCGGAGGGTGGGCTAGCATGACCAATTTCATTAAGCAAGTTGACACTTTTGGGCTCTTTGCTAAGTGTTACCAGTGCAAGCCAGCAGCAGCAGCAGCAGCACATCACTGAGTTTGGAACTCATTGAATCACACCATTCTAACATTCTCATATGTTGTGTGCCTTACTTAGTCTTCCCCCTTTTGTTCAGGCCATATATATCAATATATCTATAGATGATGGATGAATGGTGATGATTACTTTAGTATCATAGCATAATAGTTAATTTGGTTTGGTTCCAGTACTATATGTAATTAATGTGGAATGTTTTATATATTCAAATCTAGCATAGTCATTATTATTAAAACCGTGCTACAATTGTGGAGAGTCAATAACCAACTGAGACATGAATGTGTGAAAACATCAGCAAGTTTAAAATTTTTTCTTGTTAGTGGTTGTCAATTTGTAATGCCACATAGCATCATTGTTCTGGTATTGAAGATGTCCTCCATTTATCATAACGTACACATTTCAGTAAAGTTGCAAGAACTGATTTATCAAAAAAAAAAAAAAAAGTTGTAAGAACCTCTTACGTGTAATTCCAAATTAAGGATCAATAAGTTCAAAAGACTATATATATATATATAAAAGAAAAGAGAAGCTTTTGGTAGGTGCAGAAAACAAACAGCGTGCTTTATCCCCTTATTGAGGGTAGACTAGTCAAATTATAGTAGTAGTATTTGGGCAAATGGGGCCTTCATAGATGTGCACCAAAAGATTCTTTTCGTTTGTTTGGTGTTTGTAGCTTTCATCGATCTTTATCATCATGTCATGTCTTGAAGGGTACTAACTTCTCTCTATTCCTTTTAAATTTTCGGACACCCCTAAAAAGCTTAAAGACTAATTTATTGGTAAGGAGCACACAATAGAAGGAAGAAAGCAGATAAGGGAAGGTGTTACCTTTATTTAGTGGAGGGAAACAGAAGGAAAAAGAGAGGAGGAGGGATGCCCCTTTTCTCCAAATTCACCATCCTTATTCAAATCTTAAAAAAAAAAAATATTATATTATCGGAACTACATAATTTTGACCAATCACTTTAAAGCACATAAATAAAAAAAAATACATAAAGTTAACACAATTACATACATAATTTAATTAGTCCGGAACCATGTAAAACTTTCTCCAAATTTGAGATAAAAGGAGGGAAAATGGATCAATTTTCTCAAATTTTTTCATTCTAAAAGAAACTATTAAATTTTTATTTTTAGATCTGCAGGGTGGTGTAGTTTGTGAAGGATCATGCATGAGAAAGGGATATTCCTAGGTCCAATTCTCCCTTGAAACTAACCTAAAATTTTACTCACTAAAGTTTGAAAGATGACATTCGTAGGGTTGACTTGAGATATGGTATATCCCACCATTTTTAATTTTTTTTTCTAGTTTAATATATATATATATATTTTAAATACTTACAAATACAGCACTTTGTTCCTACGAATACTTGAGTCATTAATCTTTTACTTTGCGTTGTAGAGCATATATTAATAACTATTATATTTTACGAAAAAACTTCATAGAACTAATTATGAAGAAAGTGAGGGGATCTTAATTATAAATCTTAATTATTTATAATTTTCTAGTCGCTAATCCTATTTGGATGCGTTTTCAAGATGGGCTAATCAAATTAGGGGTGAATTTGTGAAAGGGTTCTAAAATCCTACCACAATTTGGATAGAATTGCCTAGGATTATGTTGTCCCAATTATTTAGTAATTTTGCTTATTTACAGTACATGCGTCATGTATGTGTCTGTAAGTTTAAAGAGTGCGCGTGGAAAAAAAATGATTTCGTTCCTTGGGCGACAAATAGTACCATTTGTTTTGTTAAAAATAGAAAGACTAATGCTTAAATAATAATAATAAGGGTAAATTGGTCAACTACCATCTCAACAAGGAGTAGGAGATGAAGAAGTTCATGAACTAGTGGAATGTGAAGAAGAAGAGATATGAGCTATAAATCTCTCAGAAGATTTATATGTTGATGTTTGCTGTAATCAGGACCCTGTGTTTTTTTAATTTGACGACTTTTTACCTAATCCTTTTGATGATTTTTCTTTTTCTACTCTTATTTTGATTTAACAATTTTCATTTTTACTTCTAATTTATACTGAAGTGTCCATTAGGTGAAAATGTGAAATTATGGCTGTAATCTTTTTCTTCGGACTTTTGTTGTGATGGTAATTACCGTCCGCAAAGAGTGAATCAAATTGTGGTCCTAGACATGGATTTGTCATTACGCAATCCAAATGTATTAGGGAATTTTGAAAAGGTTTGATTACTTTATTGATGGAATAGTCTCTATTACTCTTGATACTACTAGTGTGGGGCTAGTTCAAAATCATGGCAGTATAGCTAATCAACTTGAATTTTTTAAGTATTTATGATATTTATGTGATTATGTTCGACACCACGGCATATATAACCTTTTTAATGGATATTTTGTTTAAGTATATCGGTAATTCATGGATTGTTAAAAGGAGTGATAATTTATGTTGCGGATTATAATTGTATCACAATTGTATCGTCTCTATGAATATTTTGTTGAACACTCGAACACAAGATGTTTAATTATCATACTAGGGATCACCGATACAAACATGACCAATATATTAAATGTTTTACATAAGTAATCAATTTAATTTAAATGGGTCATGTAATTTGTCTATTAATTTAAGTATGTAAAAAATATATATAATAAAATATTGAGATAGTACAAAATAAAATTCATAAAAATGAGAACTATTTGGATAATACAATTAAAAAATGCCAAATACAATATTCATAATTGAATTAATTGAAATAATAAAAATGTCCATTAATTGAGTTAAAACATATTTCGGGCTGACCTTATACGATTATGACATGATTAATTAACGGGTTGAACTTCAAAATATGATGAACTTAACACTAAAACAGTTTGACATGAACACAATTAAAGTTAATCCAAACCCACTAAAATTTATAAACAATGTTAAGATATACCCATTTTACTCTTTTTACTCTTTCCAAAGTATATAAACAATGTTCAGAAAAGCATGGCATACCCATGGCCCAAACAATACCATCAGTAAAACCCATGAAGTCAAAGGAGGGCAGCCCATGACTTGAGTCCACAAAGAAACAGAAAACAAAGCATACAAAAAGTAAAAGCATCCAGTCCAGTCCAGTCCAGTCAAAAACCCAATGTGCCCAACCATATCATTTAACTACAAACCATCATAACCCATGGCGGGAACTACCAGTAAACACACAAGAGTGCAGGGAAGTGCAGGACAGGAATGAGAGCATTTTTACCCTGTTTGATAGAAAACAGTCGGAGGCGCACCGAATCGATTATAGCATTCAATGTTTGGAGAGGAGGAAGAGATTTGTTTCTGAACATTCTGCTATTTCTTTCCTTCCCAATGTGATGCACGTAGCTTACCAATGTAAGTTTTCAGGTTAGTACTCTGCTCAATTTCAATTTATGGTTCCTATTAGAAGCCGCGCAAGTCAGGAATGTAAGGTTTTTTACAATAGAGTTTTTAAAACTTCTTTAACCGTAATGTTTGAATGGGTATGATAAGTTAACGATAATAAGTCTTTTGAGAGAGAACATTCCCTTTCATAAATAGGCATGTAGTAGTAGCCTATAAATAGAGTATTCCAACAATTAAAGTGGTTCATACTTCTCTTCTTCAGTTTCTTTTTTCTAAAAATCGTTCCTTCATTCTTCAACCAAATACTATATTATATATATTCAGTTATATATCTGAGTTTATGGGCAACGTGACACTAGAAGACTCTTGGTGATCGTCACTTTGTGAACGTACGCATGGAGGACATTGGAGTTGTATCTTGAAGCCTTTCATAGTCGTCACAACCTGCACGTAGGGAGACTATAAAACTTTTAGGACAGTGCATACTGCGTGCCTCTCCATTAAACAAGCCTATTAAAAATATAAAAATATTATGTTTTATTTATACTACGTTTATTGTAGTATGATTACACTGTGATATGAATATATAAATATTTTAGTCAAAGTGAATTTTAATAAGATTATATGAATGAATTTAAGATTAAGATCATATAAAAATATTAAAAATCCCCAACATTCTAAAGCCTTTAAGTCTTGTACATCATGTGATTATTATTTCTTTAGATATAAAGCATTATCAATGTTTCCTTTTCTTTCTTTTGTATAATAGTTTATATTCTGGAAGTCTGCTCATAAATAAACTATTTAATTCATTCTTTTAATATATACACTTGGAGTGGCAACCATGTTTTAGAATTTTAAGTGGAAAAGAACATTGTATTCTTATTAAAGTTTTGAATTCTGGTTGATGAGGATATTACGATAGTTTTCTTCTTTAACGATTGAGTTTATATATTCTTAAAACGTTTGGGTAAAACCCCGAAACTATTGAATACTGTATTTAAGTATCATTTCTCCATCAGATATTTTGTATGATATCAAGTTTAGAACATCAAACTTTTTAATTATAACAGTAGAATACTTTGTAAGTAATAATTCATGATGCGTGCAACTATTATATTGTAATGCAATTGTAATTACCAATCCCATTAATGATTGATAAGAAAAATAAAGTGTTCTATTTTAAAATACCACTACACATAAAATCTGGAAAATAGCATTCTTTGAAAATTACCAATCCCATTAATGATAAAGAAAAATAAAGTGTTCTATTTTAAAATACCACTACACATAAAATCTGGAAAATCGCATTCTTTGAAAGACTCGTATACACGTTTTATTGTGAACTCAAAATTGTTTAAAAAGTAAGTTTATTATGGTTGCATAAAAATAATGAAAAGTCGTGTCTTTTCAAGAAGAGATATCTAAGTAAACAACTTTTTATTCTCAATCCTATGCATAAATTCTAAATTTTGTCTTGTCAAGAATTGTAAACAGTGGAGAGTTGTGTTTTAGAAAAGTCACGTCTTTTGAATTTTGGATCTTAAAAAGTTTATTACCGTTAGAAAATAATTTACTGATATACAGTCCTATCAAAGCATTACTGTAACCGTTAATTACTTATTTTATTAAAATACATTCCTAACTATAAGCGACGCCTGCTTAGCTGTATGTAAGAGTAAGAGTAATTCAGTTTTTGTGAAATGGTTTCATTTGGAGTGGTATTGATATAGCCCAGACAGACGGTGCGCGGTTCAGTGGTTGCATGTC
>JAOTQH010000014.1:2524414-2547006 GCA_025631255.1 Cornus kousa | reverse complement strand
GCTTATGAGAGCAGATTTGTCATTTGTTTGTACAGCGATGCTCTATGATAATAGCTATATGATAAAATCATAAAGCCAATCTCACTATCAGTTTGCATACTTATTAATTTGATTTACCTGAGAGCTTCTTCAAATTTCCTTGTTTAATTGAAGTAGTTTTTAAATTCTAAAAATTATTTTAACTTTTAATTATAAAAATATAAATTCATAAATAAATAAAGTTATTTTATTTATGTATTTTGAAATATAATACGAGGTGTCATCTACAATGATAAAAGTTCTAATTGACAAACTTGATTGTAAAAATAATGTGAGGTTCTATTTGAATGGAATGATTTCAAATTAATGAATTTAGATTCAATTATATAAAATATATAACTAATGAATGCGTAAAGATTTCAAATAAAAGATTCTAAAGAATTATTAGTGTGAATTTAAAACAACAAGGTGCAAGGAGTTTTTCAAAAAAATTCATGCAAATAAGAAATTAATTTGCATAATAATTATAATAAAATATTTCTCTTATTCCTTTTACTATAACATTATCCTGACCTTTGGAATCCATTAATATATATATATATATATATATATATTAGCAAAATTTATAAATGTAAGGTACCCGCTTCATAATATATATACACACACATAATACCTTTTGGCATGTTTGGCTATTATTTTGTTTGGTGTTTTTTGCTTTTGCTAGTGTACTGTAGCAAGTAAAAACACCAAGCATGTTTGGTAATATTTGGTGTCATTTGAATAGTACTGAAGTGCTTCCAAAATTGATGTTAAAATCGGAAGCATCAAAATGATACGTTTGCTTGCTTCCGCAGTGTAGTAAAACACTGTTCAATTATTATTATTATTATTATTTCCTCTAAATTAACATTTTTAACTAGTCATTTAATTTTTTCAAAATTTGTAAAACTTTTTACTAAACATACTTTTATGTTTTTGTTTCCAAAAATCTTGTAACAAATTTGCGTTACTAAATAAGTTTCGAAATAGTATTGAACACACTTCAAAGCGAAAAAACATTATTTTTGTTTCGGGTCAAAATAAAAGCCATAAAGTAACTGTGATTGCCAAACGGGTTATTATTCTCCTAATGTCTTAGAAGAGTCCAAACTTTGTCTATCAATATGCATTCGGATAACTTTACAAAGAGCTGTGTTTCATATCGGATTCCAAGAAAAAGTGAATGAGTATGTATGAGTTGACTTGAGTATTAGCTTTAACTTAATAGCTTAAATTTTTTTAGTTAGATTACGAAACACTCACCCCCTTAAAATTAGTATAAAAATCAGACTCATTTTTTAATTAGGTGAGTAGAGTTTCGAGTTCGAGTGGAGGAGGGGATTGTCACAAGAAAAACTTATCCAGTAACATAAATTTTTTGAGTCCATGGATCGACTCTCCATTTCGATGTTAAAGTAAATGACTCATCCAAATGCTGTGTTGGAACTCTCTCCATCCCCTCCAACAATTAAACCATTAATCCCTAATATTTCTTGTATTGAAAAAACTAAAAATAAAAGTAAAAAACATGACTCGATTAAATGGCGAATAAAATAATCCTTCTAAACATACAGGCTTACACAGGACGCATGCATATTGCCTCTCTCGGGATCTTCCGCTGCAATTAATTGTCCGGGGTGTCTCTTCGTCTCTATCCATTCCTATTTCAAGCAAAATAACAAACACAAAAGAAAAACAGAGTATGATTATTGCGGTTTTAGATATAGAGAGAGAGAGACTACTCTACCAGAGTACGAAGTCTGAACAATGGCTCCGAGAGGAAGACCTCGAAAGGTTCGCTTCGTTGATTTCCCGCATTTTCCCACACTTTCTCGCCTCTTTTCTTGGATTTTCTTCTCTGTTTTGCTTTCTCACAAGTTCTCCCAATGTTGCAGCGGCGTCTGACGCGAATGGACGCGGCGATTGACGCCATGAATCAACTTGGATTCCCCAAAGATCTCGTTCGCAAAACAGCGAAAGGTCTTCTCAAGGTGAATTTTGTGTGTTCTCTATTCTAAAACCCTTCCATGGTTGCCGAGAAAGCCGAGGAAAATTTTAAAGGAAAATACCATCACATATTCTTACAAATCAGACATTTTATTTATTAATTATTTTGATTGCCAATATTAGAATCGTTTTGTCTACTCTCTAAAGCTAATTAGGTGTTCTGGTTTTGTATTTGAGTGGAGTTTGTTTTGATTCGCTACTGCTACGTTTTCTCAGAAACCAAACGAATGGGTTTATTGCAATACGTGACAAAAAGGTGGGTTTTGTTGCAGGAGTATGGTGGTGATGACGGGTGGGCTTTTATTGAAGGGGATGCCTATAAGCTTCTCATTGAAACCATCCTTGATCAGCAAGAGAAACGTGAACAAGAGGAACTTAAATGTGGCAAAGAGGAAATTGTATTGAAGGTATTATAATTTTGTCATTATATTTGAATGTCTCATTTTCTGTATTTGAATATTTCATTGCTATGTTTCCTGGCTACCAAACAGAAGATTAGGCCTTATTTGTTTCTCAGGAGGGTAAAATCTTGTGAATAAAGGAAGTATACAGAATTGTCATTGTACTTTAGAAATTAACAAAAGCCACATATCTTCAGTTGAAGTGTTGTGCTGAAAGAAATCCAAATTGCAGTTTGGCAAATGAAAAATATATGGTAAAAGTAATTGATCGAAGAACAAGACTCTATGTATTGTGTATATGGATTTCCCCTGGTGGTTTACATTAGTGGTCAAAGACAATTAGGTACCTTATATTGTGTAATGGAGATAGTACTTGCATTGATTTTCTCAAATACAAATAAATTTGCTAATTAGTCATCTAACAATCACCAAATGAATTTAAATAAGCACCAAATCTATGGAACCGCAAAACAATTAGTCCCATACAGACACTTTTTGCCAAGGGTTTGTTTCAAGACCTTCTAGACTTGGCACGATTAGTGCTCTGCCAATCCACTAGCAAACTCTACATAAACGAGGTGCTTTCTCTATGACCTTGAAATGTATGATGAAGCACTTTTTCTATTCAAGAATATTGCATCTAATTTTTACCAATAACCTGCATTGCTGCCTCTTTGAATAATGAATAAGGAGTTCCATTTGCTAAGGAAGATTTTGTATTCCAATGAGGGATTAATTAATTCACCACAGTGCAAAAACATTTATATTTTTTATAGGACTTGACAATGATGAGTCCAGGTTGACATTCAATTCAATTATCAACCACAACGTTATCTATTTTGCTTTGATTGAAAATACCAGTCAAAATTTCCCTACTTTTTGCCCTTTTTTGTAAAAGCAACCATCATAGTTTGGTGGTGATGTATTTAATTATTCATACAAGTTCATGATGTAGTTGTGGTTTCTTATTGTCAATTTAATCACTTTGTTTCATATGATACATTTTTGTTTTCTTGTTGTCCATTCCTACTTCCATATGCCTGTGAAACTAATATATGTTTACACTTATTCCTATTGACAACATGTGTTGCTGTTTGACACTGTTAGGTACTTCTAGAAGGATTTTCTTGATTTACCTAAAGAATGGGCATTAGAATTATGTATTGTGGCCGAAAATCGGCCTTGGCATGGACCCTTTATATGACAAGACTCGGGAAAAAATATGCATTCATGCATTTTGCATTTGCTTCTATTTACAAATTTGTTGATAAGCACATTAAACCTATCCAATCAACTTTTAGCCTTTAATTATTAAATTCAAACTAGATACATAGAATTTTGTTTCTTATGTTCTTATATATTTTAATTTTATGTCAGGCACTGTTTTTTATTGTAATGATGCAGCTTTGAAGCAATGAACCCCTTTTATTTTGAAGCCCCTAGCATTTTCTTTTCACTCTCTCTCTCTCTCTCTCTCTCTCTCTCTCTCTCTCTCTCTCTCGTTTTATTGTTTAACATAATTAACTCAAGTTTTTTCCGTTCATCAACTTAACTAGTTTTTAAGCCTTCTCAACTCCTTTTTATCCATCTATTACTTTCTTTTGTGCTTACAGTGATTGTCTTACTACTTTTTTGTGCTTTCTGTTTAGCACTTCCATGGGCCATCTCAGAAATTTTCTTTTTTGCTGAAGCCTTATGTGCTTCTTGTATGATTGGACTACCTCAAATTAGTTAATGCACAAGTTGGTCTTATGTAATTTAAGCATCTATTTCGTTTAACAAGGTCAACTAAAAAAAATATTTTTTGAACAATATTGTGAAAAATGGTTTTTGAGCATGGAATTCATTTTTGTTTTTGAAATGTAACTTTTGAGAATGCCTTTTTGAATAGTAACTCTGTAATTAGTCTTTGACATCTTTGTTAACCAAAGTTAAATTTTGGGACTTGATTTTGTGCGGGGAAGTGTTGGGCATCCCAAAACATTCATAAAAATGAGTCCATGAATCTGGTCAAGTTTGATCTGTCAAATTGTGTTCATGATTATTATAAGAGAAATACAAAAAGATGGTTTTTTGATTAATGCTATGGTTTTCATAATAAATTTCCTATCCAAAGAGCACTCACGCATAAATTATTTTAAAGCATGAAATAGGGTATATTGACACTAAATGCATCAATTGATGCATTTTCCTCAAAAGGTTTCTATATTAAATGCATCAACAATTTTATTTTCCATGGTCAACTTCATCCGTGTGAATTTTGGGATCAATGGGGGTGATTTTGGACACTTAGTTTTTTTTTTTTTAACTTGATTTTTGTCAGTCCCTATCTTTAAATACATCAACTCTTTAAAGACATGAACTCACTTTCAGAGTTTCTGACTTTCTCTATGTTTATAATGTGATGAGATAAGGTTCCAATTGTATCTCTTTTTTGTGTTTTCGTTTTTGACTTCTAATCTAAATCAAATCATCATATTCCTTTTGGGTTGAAAAGGTATTTGATTGCGGAAGTTTCTTAACTCGTTCTCAAAATTTTTGTTTCTTAAATCAGATTTCTATAAAATGTCTAGTACGATAGACGATAATTTTTTTCGTATATTAAGAAACATAAATGATTATCATTTATAAAAAAGAAGAGGATCTGTAGTTGAACATTTACTCTCAATTATTTTGGAGAATTGGCACAAAAAAATTCCTCAAATTAATAACTTTTTTTTGAACGAACAAATTCGACTAACATGATGCTGAATGATATGCTTCTTTTGGGACAATATCATTTTAAAAAGTTTATATATTTCCATTTGCTGCTAGGACCAACCACTATCACTTGATTATTCAATTGGATGGTTGTGCCACGTAGTGATGGTAGTCCAAAATGAGTATACTTGACTCGTCTTATAATTTAATGGGAATGGGTGTGTGCATATTACAATTGAGCCTAACTTTGTGGGAAGATGGATTAGAATCTTAAACTTGCAATCAATAGCATTCCTAGGTTTCTTTCTGAGTTTATGATGATACTTATCTTGATGCACCTAATAAAATTTTTGGTTAGTGATTTTCAAGTCACAGTTGGGTAAACCATTGGTTTGGTTGCTTTAACATTGGACTGCCAAGCTGATTATAGTTTTAAATCAAAAGTGAGAAAAAAGAAAACATTTTAATAGTGAATAAATTCCTAAAAATTGACACTTTAATTTCCTTTTGATGAATTAAAGAAGCAAAGAAATTAGAGAAAGGGCTTATACAAATAGCAAAAGGGAATATATGTATAAATATTGGTTGTGTTTGCCTTCCAATAGATTAAATGTGGTTCAAATAATATGCATGGATTGTTATCTATTACTTAGCTGAGAAATTGATTCTTGGAATAATCTACATTTCCTGGATCTTGGAGTACATTTGTTAAAGAGACTATATTAGTTGCTATTAGGAGTTCGGGGAGTTGGACTTCAGTTGAGAAAAGACTTTGTTGAGTTAAGTTGTCACAGTGATATGGATGCTGACTTCTCAACCTGGAGATACATTTATATCTTAATGTATTTATTTTATAATGTGTACGTCGCATATGTAAGTACTTCATTATTTAAGTTTCATCTGATTGGATCAGCTTACTCAATCGAAAATAGATTTGGATTTAGAAGCTTGTAACTCTTTTCGGTTCTGATATTTATTGTCATGGAACAGGATCTTTGAATAACAAATTTTTTAACTGAGCATTTGGATGGTACCCTAATCTTACCTGAGCATTTTTATGTTCACTTTTTTTTTAACCACATTTCACACTTCTGTATGTTCATACTCGGTTAGAACCTTATACATAAAGAGAACAAATTAATGTCCTTTATTTTACTATATATGGTTATTTTGTTAGATAGAAGGATTTACAGCTAGCTGAATTGTGAGGTAACCTTAATGTTCAATAACAATCGTTTGTTGAACATGTTTCACATGGTTTAGGTTGCGGCTGTAACAAATTTCTTGGTGATGAAATGTTAATGGCATTGGCTACTTTCTAACACGTAATTACTTTTTTTGTAGGACGAGTCATTGCAAGAATGTATAGCTGGAGTCAATGCTGTAGCAGTTGCTGCTGGACCCTCAGGAGGACTTGCATCTACATTCTCTGAGGTCGTGGACACTGTTGCACAGATCACTGGAGGTGGTAACTGTTTTCCTTTTCTCATTTTTCTTGGGTTCAAACAAAGCAGCCTTCCTTAGCTGGTTGGTTTGCAGTGTAAGTCAATTGCACTGGGGTAAAAACCATTTTCTATCTGAAAAATTGATAGCATGAGGTTTTTCCATAGCAGAATGCAACTTTGATTGACAACCGATCACATGTTCTTCCTTGTTTCTATTTTTTTAATAGTTAAGACACATTCACACACCCATTTTGTCCTAATTGGGACTTGAACCCTCAACCTCCTCTTTCGAACGTGGAATAAATACCACTCAAGCTATTTCTTGGTGGTTCTTCACTCTTTCTATATTCTACAAGAGGACATTCCCCAATGGAGCATATCAGAACTTAACACATTTAACAAGAATGCATTCTTAAATAAATCGGGAAAAAAGGGTCCACCGGGGATGGAAAAAGGCCCTTCCATCAGTTTCTTTGTTTTGATTATAAATTCTCCTGTTTTGCAGAAGGTGAGAAGGGTCATCTGCGATCTGAAACGCGATCTAAAAGAGATGGAAAGGACCGAAACTACAGTCAGAAAAGAACTGTTAATGTCAGTAGCATTGTTGCTTTGAATGTTGGAGGTGGAATTCATGTTGACGACATTCCGATTTACTCTCCTCCACCGGTTGTCCCCACTCCATCACCAGTCAACAGTCTTCCAACCCCCCGTAGGCGTAAGCCTTGCTATGGGTGGATCAGCAGCAGTGATGACGAGGCTGACGATTTTGTGCAATTAACCCCAGCAACACAACTAACACCATATGTGAAGCCCGAAAATATGTGAAGTCTTTCTCTGCTCTGGGGGTGCGTGTGTAAGCAGCATGTAGTTTTTGTACCTACTAGTTGTATAGGAAGGCTGCTTGACATGAACTCTTGTTTCTCTTATTAGATATCCCAATAGAATAGAAAAATTGGAGCTTTTTACCCTTTTGATTAATGATTTTCCTTGATTTTGTCTATGTTCTATTTTGCTATGATTCTGACTATATAGTGCATGAATTTGAAAGGATGAAATGGTTAGAATGTTTGGTTGGGGATGTTATCTCTGTTTTTATTTTTTTGTTTTTGGGAGGGCGATATGATAATGGATTTTTTAAAACCAAAGGTTTTTATATTTGTGAGCATACTGCATTTCTAGGTGATAGTTTCTTTCACGTTATTCAAATAGCTGATAATCCCTATAATTCAACTCAGCGAAGTCTTTTTCTCAACTATGATTGAATTTAGTTCTACCAGTGTTTGTTTTTTTTTTTTTTTGGGTGTTAGTTTTACCATTTGACTTAATCTGAGGTATATTTTCAATTAAACTATACCACTCTTATATTTTTTAAATATCTTAACCCATTTTGTTGGATATTTCAGTAGGTCTTTCTGAGAAGAACAGCAATAACCAATTTCTTACCGAGTCTCTACTCTTTAAATTGAACACTTGGAGTTTGACAATTTTAAATATTCTTTAATTATAAAAATGTTTTCAAATACCACTAACAACTCTAGTCTAATAAATTTTCTTTACGGTCTAAAGAGAAAAAGTCACAACTCAATTTCTTCTGGGTCAATTCTACTCTTTCATTTCTCAAAGCAAAAATTGACTTGTGTATTAATGAAATACACTAACGTTGTGTTTGGAAGTGCCAAAACAGTAAATTTAGAATTAAAGAAAATTTAGCTCATTTTCTTCAAGTCAGACTCCGAGAGAACTATTCCTACTCCCAAACATAGCATAACTGTATACTATTGAACACTAATGTGGATCACAATGTAAATTGATCAAAGAATTAAGAATATAGAAAGAAAGAAAGAAAAATACTAATACTGTGGACCAGTGGTCACGTGGTGATGCTGGGTATTCACAGAGATGGGTTCCGGCCCACATATGTGAGCCCACACCCCCACAAGCTAGAGAGAAGCCCCGGCCCAACCGCCCAAAAGATTAAATGCTTATACTTAGTACACGTGTCATATAATTATTGGCTTCTCGAGGTCACCCTTTCGATGAGAGAGGAGAGAACACATAGGCGGGTATATTCTCAAAGCAACGAACAAACAAAGAAACAGATATTTCCATTTCATCATCGTCGTCAGTTCATTACTCCACTGCCTGGATAAGATTTCAAGCCTCTCAAACTCTTCAATATACCCCCCCAAAAACCCTAATTTGTGCGCAAATATTCGAACAACCCCCTCTAAAGCCCTAGATTCAAAGATTCAATGTCGTTTGCTTCAACATAGGCTCATCGTCGACACTAGAGAAGACATGAACTTATTGGCGAGTATTCGCGGCAATTTCATTCCATTATCGCAGTGCAGTTCTTGCTGCGACCTCCATTTTCAGCCGGCAATTACTTCGTTGGTCGTTTCCCGGCGACAACGAACCAATTTGAGCACAAAACAGTTTTCGAGGTAATATATAAATATATATGTATATATATTTGTATGTCTTTATTGTGAGATTGTTCTAGTCACACTTGAATATATATATTCACACGCATTCACGCACACGTTGCGATTGATAGTGTGGAATGCTTTGAATTGGAATTGAAAGAAAATCAGTTCAAACTTTAAACTAATTTTCGTCCATTTTCCAATACCAAGGCACCAATTGCTATACTTATTTTCAAAATCACGGTGTTAGGTTAGAGTTTCGGAGGAAGCCAGAGGTTGTATGCAGAGTGACTGAGACGGAGACAGAGCCAGAAAGCAACGATGATAAGGTACTTTGAAGTTTGAGTGGTTTGCTACCTTAATTTTACTCTATTTATCAGTATGCCTCTATGATGTATACATTATGTAGATTCATGTGCATGTATGTGGAGACAGTGTGCCTGTATTTAGTTTTGAACATCATGTCGAATTTTCTAGGAAAATAAAGTAGAAGAAGATGGGCAAATGCCAGCGTCCGCTGAATCTGTTCTGCAAAATAATCCGGAGACCACGGTTGTTGATTAGTAACATTGGGATTTGATGAATTATTTGTTCCTTCTTTAGACTTTGAAAATTGGAAGCTTATAGTTCGGATTTTTACAAGGACATCCTTCTTTGCCAGGATAAGGACCAGTCTATGGGAACATTTGAATCCAACCACTTTGTAAATGGAAATGACACGGACACTAGGGCTCAAGGTGGCATGGAAACTGGCGCTCAAGGTAGCATGGAGGTACTTCATGCATCGTGAATAGAATTACTTCTTGTTGTAGGCAATCAAATTAATATGAAATTAATTTCTTGAATAATTATGTGTGCCCTACAACTCTAAGGGGGTTTGGTATGCAAGTCCCACCACAAATCTTGAGCTTCTGGGTGATGGTTTAATGAAAAAAAAAATAATGCTGGAAGTTGACACTGATTGTTCAGAAGGTTGATTATTTTTTTCCTGGTTTCCCACTACTGTTAGGGAACAATGAAAGAACCCGGGTTTCATTTATTGTGTGGAGTTATAAATTTTATCCTTATGGTGTTCACTTTGTGTTACAGGATGGTGATAATGTAGAAGTTGCAAGTGGATCACCTCTGCCAGGTGTGAAGGTGATTATGTTTCAAGCTGTAATGTGTTGTAAAGTCTGAGATATATGGAATTATCTAGCATCAGTTCCTCATTACTCTACATATCTCAATAATAAATAATAATTTGTAGTCTTTTTGTATTTGATTTGTCATTTTCACTGATTGTTTTCTTTGTGTACGTACTTACATTATCATTATTTTTTCTTTCCTCTTTGCTATCTACATTTCCATGAACAGCCACAGCAACTCGATGAACCGATGAGGATCCCAAAGGAAACCATTGAAATTTTTAGGGACCAAGTATTTGGCTTTGACACTTTTTTTGTGACAAGTCAGGAGCCATACGAGGTGAGTTTTTAAATCTATGCCTTATTCTCTTGGATTAAGAAATAGAGTTACCAGATTATTAACCACCTTTTCTGGGGCAACAGCAAGATCTTTTGGAAGTTAGGAAAATTGTTAAATGGTATGCATTAATAAGGGGAGGGACATATGGATTTAGAATCCAACATTCCACTAACCACTTCTATAATTACACTTCGAAAGTCTTGTCATGTTTGTTGATCTTCATGGAGTATGCTTTGAATTAGGAGATAAAAGAACGGCTGACACTTTTTATTCACTCAATAATATCTACTCAACAGTTGTTTAGAATTATGATCAACTGTATTCTTTTGTTTAATATGGCTTAATCTGTTACCATTTGACAGTGTGGTTCATGAACTTTTTTTTTTTTTTTTTTACCTTTAATAGGGTGGATTATTATTTAAAGGAAACCTGCGAGGGCAGGCTGCTAGAAGTTATGAGAAAATAACAGAGAGGATGCAGGTAGGTATTGCAAGTTTTCATTTGAATTTTGGAAGGTTTTATCATTGAGGTTAGAAATGATTCCAATTTATGCACATTTATATGCAGGACAAATTTGGGGATCAATATAAGCTTTTCTTTTTAATCAATCCAGAGGATGATAAGCCAGTGGCAGTTGTGGTCCCAAGAAAGACCTTACAACCAGAAACAGCAGGTATATCTATCTATCTATCTATCTATATATGTTATGTTTTCTCTTCTTTCTTTTTTTTTGTAATTTATATATTATATATTATTTTTTATATTATATTTTCTTGATAACAACTGGTAATATCTTGCCATTTTTCAATAGGCAGAAATGACAGGTGGTTATTTAGCTCTTTTATTGTGGATTCTTCTGTGTCTTTGTTGCAAGGATTTCCCATCATCTGACAATGTGCATCTTAAATTCCTGTATTTGGAGCAAAATATATTGAACTGCAATCCTTTGATTTAACTTCTGCAGCCGTTCCAGAGTGGCTTGCAGCAGGGTCTTTTGGATTAGTTACACTGTTTACCTTACTTCTGAGGAATGTGCCTGCACTGCAGTCAAGCTTACTGTATGTAGCTCATTTTCATGTTCTATCTTTATCTTCTAGTTTTTTTTTTTTTTTAGCAACTACAAAGTCTTTATCTTCTTTTGACCTTGCCAAAAAAAAAAATGATAAAATAACCGTTGTTTTCTTTGACCTCGTTAAGGAGTAGCACAATAATAACAATACGTTAGCTGTGGTAGTTGCTAATTATAATACACGTTCTATTAGATTTTGTTACTGTGTCAAATGTCTTTTTCCGGCCACTCCAGAACCCAGGACAAATTTTTTTAAGCTGTTACAGTTGGTATGTTAGTGATTGTTAGAGTATAGTATTTTGTTAGTGTGTCAAATATCTTTCTCTGGCCACTTCAGAGTTTGAGGACAATTTTCTGTAAGGTGTTGGTCTGTTAGTGATCTTTAGCAAATATATCATTCCTTCAGGCATGTTAATGAGCTTACTTCAATTGAGCAAGAAATATTCCACCAGCCTATTAAATGTTTCCCTTTGTTCTCTCCTTTCTCTAGGGAGTAGTCTTTCCCCTATTTGTGTTGTTGCTTTTATCAAAATCTTGCTTCTTAATGTGTCAGTGATGTTTTTCATTAACGATTCTCGTGGAACAATAATACTTGTTTTCATGGTTGCTAAGTTGTTAAAGTGTTAGCACACACTTCGCATTTTGATAATTTCTCTAAAAAGTCGATATTCATTATATTGTCAGCACTTAAACTAAATATTTATATTGTGATGTCCAGATCAACTTTTGACAATCTTGACTTGTTGAAGGATGGTCTTCCTGGCTTCGTTGTAACTGCACTTGTTTTGGGGGTCCATGAAATCAGCCACATCTTAGTTGCAAAAAGCTCTGGAATAAAGCTTGGAGTGCCATACTTCGTTCCTAGTTGGCAGGTGAATGTCTTGTTCTTCTGCATTAGGTCATTTTAGAGTGGGAGGAATTCCATTTTTTCCCTTGTGTGTGTTTGTAGCTTTATGGTCATTTTAGTAGAGTTTGCTTACGAATATATTGTTTTTGCTTATATATAGGGGTTGATCTAATAGGTTTTTAGACTACTAATCAACTCACCATTAAGCATTTGAGATTTTCTTCCTTCTTGCTATCTTCCTTCGCTGTCTCCTCTACTCTTCTATTTCTTCTTCTTTGTCTTCTCCTTCTTTCTTCCTACTTTCCTTCTACATTAGATGTTGTTAAAGTCTACAATTAGTATGCTCTAATACCAACTCAAAAATCTAGGGACCGTGACCTGAGGTTCTGGTATGTTAGAATATGCTATATCCAATTAGACCCAGAGGGGGTGAATAGGTCTTTTACACAGTTTGATAATCTTTAATTAATTTCAATTTTAACCAATTTAACCAACTAATTAATCATGCTTATGCAAACATCATATATCATACTATCCAAATCACAAAGCAATGAAGTAAGGTAAATTAAGGACATAGATTTAGTGGAAAACTCCATCGTGGAAAAACTACGAGACTTAATCTAGGCAAATCAAATCCACTTTGAGAAAGAGATTTATACTAGGTTAACAGTTCCCAAACCCTAGGACCCCTCATTACCTCTTGATACAGACTAATCCACCAAACTCTCCACTCAAGTCTCTAGGCACAGTCTGTTTGCTCTGTCAGCAGACCCTCTTCACGCGATCTGCTTCTCCAATCCATGATCTGATCTCCAATGACTAGTCATTCAATCCTTTGATTTGTAGGTCTTGTGGTTGATCAATCTTCAAGTATTCAAAGCTGCTTACTTTAGAATTCACTCACACAATATCATAGGGTATTCTATGAAGTACCTCACTTGTGATTGAAAAATAAAGCTCTCTATCTCTCTTACACGTGTAATCGTGTTTCTTGTGTTATGCTCATATTTAGAGAACCCTAGAGCGCATTTTTTTAGTGCTGGAGTGACTAAAAAATGATTAGGAATGTTTTGGATGATTTTTGAAAAGTTCAGAAAGCTTTTCAGACTTCTGAACTTTTCAAAACTCGTCCAAAACATTATTTTACCAACTCTGGGCTTGCGTTCGATCGACTGATGTATCAGTCAGCACCTTTTGGATTTTCCTCAATCAATCGAGCTTTCAGTTGAGCTATTTTGAATTAACTTTATTCGATTGAGATTCAGATTCGATCAATCAATCTTTTCTGCTGAACCTGACTGCACATATCCTGACTTCAGACGCTTAGTTAAAGGGTGATACAGACTTGAAATTAGGCATATAATATATTGTTGCTTATGGAGTCTAGTTTAGAATATATAAAGACCATAATGAAATTCTGAACATTTTATTTTTAATTATTTTACAAAGATACAGAGCGCAATACTTATTTGAAATCCTTACAGAAACCAACTTTTAAATTGGTTTTCAACTTAAAACGCAAAATCAAAGTTTTTTAACTAACATTAAGGTTTCCAAATTCATTCCTAATGAAGTTTCAACAAGCCTCGGTCTCTAATATTAGCTACAGCGAAAATATGTTCATTCCGATCTATCCCTTTAATCAAGAATGTCTGTTAGTGGATCGACAAATGGATTCATCACCCCATTTCCACCAAAGAGGTCATCAATTGTGGGGTGTCCCAGCATTTGTGCTTCTCCAGCAGGTCCAGAAGCCCAGCAGAGCCTCACGTGGATTAGGCGTGTACTCCTACTTATTGTGCCGAATCTGCCCCATTGACTGGAGGTCTAACCAGACACTCCCCCTCTTCCCTATTTTATTAATTCCAAGCTATGGATGATATTCAACTTTAAATTTATAACTATATCAAAACCAAATAATAAGTAGTTTTAAATTTAAATTCAACTTAATTCAAGCTTCCTAATTTATTCACTCCGAATCAGATTGCCTCTTAGGTGACTTACCTTCTTTATGTTGTGTGATTGATGAAGGTTGAAGTAAGATGTCGACACGATCTTTCAGCTCAGCCTTCAATCTACAACCACTACTTTAATGTTGATGCGAACCTTCCACTGAAGTGACATGACATATAATCTTTTGCTCACAGAATATGCAAACACATGATACATTTTTCTAATAGATACATTAGGTACCAATAAGGAAGAAAGATATGTAGTGGCTGCTTGATTGAAATCTAATGATAAACGTGTACTCTCTCTCTCCTCTCTTTGAATATTGAACGTGTGTTGTCCAGAATTTCTTTTTTTGTAGTCCTTGGGACACTAATTGCAACATCCTACGCCACATTTGGACAGTGTAGTTTTGCATGAATTGCTAGGATTGCCAAATAAAGTGCATAGAGGCTAATATTACCCTACGACGGTACTACCCATATGTGGTTCTAGGAGGGGATGGCATTATTTTGCACAAAGTGACTGCTCTCAAACCTTGAACCTACGTCCTCACGCATCAATTTGAGCTCTTACCATTGCACCAAGCAATTAGAAAATGCAGCTAGCGATCAAAATCCGAGATTCTTAATGGATATGCCTAATGATCTGTTCTTTGTTTTATTTGAATGAATATGTCAAGTCTAATGAGCCATTTGGTTGCAGATAGGCTCCTTCGGTGCTATTACAAGGATTAGAAACATTGTAGCCAAGCGTGAGGATCTTCTGAAGGTTGCAGCAGCAGGACCATTAGCTGGTTTTTCCTTGGGTCTTGTTCTTTTACTTTTAGGCTTCTTCTTGCCACCTAGTGATGGTATTGGTGTTGTAGTTGATGCTTCTGTGTTTCACGAGTCACTTCTTGCTGGTGGTATAGGTAAGCACTTCGTTGCACACATGCTTTGCCTGCAGAATTTTGTGCTTGTTTGTTGGGGGGGTGGGGGGAGTTTTTGAACTTTACTCATAATGGAAGTTTTCCCTCTTTATTTATTTATTATTATTATTTTTTCTTCTTAATATGTTCTTTTTTCAGCATTTCATCATGTTGATGGAACTCATCTTCCTCCATACACTTCCCTTCTGTTTTTTTTTTTTTGGGTGGTGGGGGGATAACAAGGAGTTCTCATTTTACTTGGACTCTCCTACACTAAAATTGAGAGAATGTGAGGCTAATAACTTATCTTTTCATTTATAGCAAAGCTGCTTCTTGGTGATGCTCTCAAGGAAGGCACTCCATTATCTGTCAATCCACTTGTTATATGGGCATGGGCTGGACTTCTCATTAATGCCATCAACAGCATCCCTGCAGGGGAGCTTGACGGGGGACGAATTTCTTTCGCCATATGGGGAAGAAAGGTATATCATAGAGAGCTTCTTATATCTATTACTATATAGAAAGCAAAGCGACCTTCATACTTTGAGGGGCAGTCAACAGACCGATCTTTCAGTTATTCCACATAGTACCCATGCCACTTATTACACTCCCATGTTTGTTGGTCTTCCTCTCGGATCTCCAAACTTTGGGTTGTGATCATGAGCATTGCTTGTGCACCACTTGTGGTATATTGAACAGGAACTTCATGTTGAAATCAAGTTTGCTAATTGGAGTGGCTCATTGTGAACCACCTGAATTTAACCCTTGGAAAATCTGGCTTTATTTTGAAACCATAGATGGGAGAGAGGAGAAAGAAAGAAAGAAAGAAAGAAAGAAAGAAAGAAGGAATGGAAATGAAACACAAAGAGCATTAATATGATCTTTTTTTTTTGGCAGGCTTCAGCTCGCTTCACAGCTGCCTCCATTGCGCTGCTTGGACTATCCTCTTTGTTTAATGATGTGGCATTCTATTGGGTAGTTCTGATATTCTTCTTGCAGAGAGGGCCGATTGCTCCACTTTCTGATGAAATCACTGATCCTGACAACAAGTATGTTGCCCTTGGAATTGGAGTTTTGGTCTTTGGACTGCTGGTATGCTTACCATACCCCATCCCTTTTACAAGTGAAGCCATCGCAACTTTCTAATGGCACAATACATATACACCCCTTAAAACTTTCTTGTAGATATCTGAGGGTCCATGCTACTAAGATTTACACAAGAAGGTGACTCTAATATACCTACTGGTTTGTAAAGTAGCTTAGGTTTACATCATGTTTTTGTAGTGAGAATAATTCTTCAAAAAGAGGATTTTGTTATATCTACTTGGTTCACTTAATGAAATAAAATCACCAAGCTTCTATTATACCTCAATTCATATGAAATCAACAAGTTTTTATCCTTATCCTGAAGTGCAGTGCTGCATAAATGAGAGCCTCTCTTAAAATAAGATGAACTTGGATTAAATTTGTCAGCATTGGCTAACTCAGACATTTGTAAAGGTATTCATAATGGGGAGAAACGAACAAGCTGCCAAGTAGATGGCACCCTGTTTTTTGGTAATCTACCGTAGAAACTAAACAAAAGGGTAATTTGTCCTGATATATAACTGTATTTCTGGTGTTGAATTGGTATTGAATTAAGGTCAAACTAGAATTAAAATTTACCTATGGCATCATTATTTTCGTCATTTTAACTGCATTTTGCCTATGTCAGAGCTCAATAGTTAGAATACTGGAAAATTCCAAGTCATGAGATGTTTTCTTTCCTCTTCCTCCTGGTTTATTGTTGCCATGGAACGGGATGCTTTCATTTGCTACTTGGCCGATTGATACAAACCTACGAAAACCATTTTGCCTCCTATAGTTAACGTTCTGCTTCCTGTGACAATGGAACTGATGAGGCACATGGGAAGAAGGGTCTAAAACTTATATTCATAACCACTTGATAGTGTGGAAAGGGTTGGTGTTCTTCGGTACTTGGTTTCTGAAAAGTAGGGGATTCTTGGCTGTGTAGACAATCCAAGCACTAAGAAGCAGAAGGAAATTGTTGAAACTTTTAAAAGGATTTGCACAAAAATGGTTCTGAATCCCAATTACAAGGTATTGTCAAATGGAGGTTTGGTGATTGCCAGTTACACACAAACATGACCATTCGGTTGTGATCAGTCCCTACAAGTAAGATTAGGTCATGAGAAGGAAATTTTGGTTGTTGAATCTGAGTGAGCTTGTTAGGTTGTGTTTTAAAAGCTAATCTGTTTTTATAGCAATGCTTTTAAGCCCAACCCATCACTTGTTTGGTCCTTGTCTATATCAAATTGCCAGCAACCAAGAGGAGCTCATGTGCATTTCCACCTTCTCAAGTCTAATCAGATTGCAACTTATTGGCTGGGTGAGCTGGCTATTCTGTTCATCAATTGAACACACTAGTAATGACACTCACCAAACCATTATTAAATGGTCGAGATCGAATCCCCTGTTGTATAGCTCGGGTGTTGAACTGTATCAATTCACTATGTACAAATATGTGATTACACACTCAACACTAGAATAGACATGAATCTAGCTAGATGACTCACCCTAAGTAGAATTAATCTTTTGAAATTGATCATGGATTCCCTTGCATTGATTTGTACTCTTTGCCCAACACTTGGAGAAGAAAAATATTTTTAAAAATAACAAATCCAGGACCTCCTATTCAGCACCGAATATCATTACTCAATTATTGGTACTCAGGGACCACTCTAGGTATTTCAAGTCTCAATCGTTGGAAACTTGAAGTATTTGGTTACAACATTGCTTCTCAGATTTTCCATGTGTTCTCTGTGCATGAGCAAGACAGGTTTTTATTTTTTATTTTTTTTTTACTTATTTATTTTTATAGAAAATATTTGGTATTGAATCCTAATATATTGGGTTTTGGTCAAAGGGCCAAACTTACAAATTTGGTTCAATACTACTACTTCGCCGTAGTCTCTGACTTAGCAGAATGAGAGTATCTTTACTGGAGTTTTGGTGGTAATAATATGGTATTTACATCATATGGCTTCTTTTTAAAATAATAATAATAATAATAATAAAATAAATAAAAAAATCGCTACAGTTGCTACAGTTTCTCCACTTATTTTAAAATTTATTTTTCATTAATTACAACAAAAATATAAAATAAAACAAAAATGATTGCCACACTTATTCTTGTAATTAACTAGAGTAACTTTTTTTAAGGATTAAAACTTATGCATGAGATGATGAGAAGGTGTGAAACTGAATTGAGTTGTGCTATTAGGACTCAACAATTTAGCCGAAACGCAATCATTTTAGTTCTTAGATGCAATAGAAAGCAACTTACACGAGTCTCTATCTAATAACGACATATGACACTTATAACATATGCCCTCCTTAATTTACACAATCTTTTTAATTTTCACGAGAAGCATATGTAATTCACACAATAAAAACGCCATTCCAAAGCTCTAATGTCGTCACAATTTCACTTACGTCTTTCTTTCTTTCTTTTGTCACAACCTTTGTCTCTTAAAAGACCTCACTTTCTAGGTGAAAAAACATGGATGACAAATTCATAAATCCATTGTCCCCACCCATACCTGGTTGATGAGACGATATGAGTGAATTTATTTGATAATGACACCATAGAATGTATATTTTTTGAGATGCGAATAGGCAATATTGGTATTTATAAGTTCAAGAGTACATTAAAAAAAAATTATCAAGTCGTATTTTTTCCATCAAAAAGAAAATTAATTTTTATAATAGTTTTTGGGACCAATTAAGTCCTATTTTATAGTTTTGGGGACCAATAAGTCCTATTTTATAAACTTGCATTTATACCCTTACAAAAATAAATATAAGATTTAATAAAAATAAATATAAGATACCATTTTATTGACTTTTTTTTTTTATGGAAATTATATAAATTTCTATTTAATAGCATGCTGTATTTAAAATTAAAAATGTTCAAAAATGAATAATTTAATACCATTTTATAGTTAATTAATAAGCAGGCAAAAAAAAAAAAAAAAAATCCAAATTATTAGATTTCATTCCAAAATATAAACAAGAAAATGAATAGATGCATAGGAAAAACATATCCCAAGTCCCAACAACAAACAAAAGATAATTATTACGTAGTATTGAACTAATAGAGAAAGGTCATATAATGAAACAAAAACAAAATCTAGAGCTTACGGCTGCTTAGTTTGTGATTCAGAGAATAATACTCAAAAATTTAAAAAAATTTGCTTCGAGCTTGAATTATTATCCAAATTATCTTTTTAGAATTAAATAAACTGCTTCAATACTTGAAGGTAGAGAATTATAAATGGCACTTCTCTCAAAATAAGCCTTCTTTAAACTTGAACTTTCAAAAACCGTCAATCAAACACTGTACAATTTTTTTAATTTTCATCTCTCAAACCCTTTATGACATACGTGGGATAACAAAATCTAAAATTAAACTACCGCTAGCATCAGCGTTTGATTAAAAAATCACAGTAACCAAATAGTGCTTTTGATAATTATGTTTATCAATTTTTTGAATTTTATTTTTGCATTTTTGTTTACTATCTTACGAAGTTATGAAGTTTTTATCCTGATAAAGAAATTCACACATCTAAGGAAATCAAGGATGAATTAGATTTGCATATTGGAATAATTGGATTACAATAAATTAATTTGAGAGGAGGAGAGAGGGATTATTTTTGACATATAGTAAGGTTCAACTCCTTTTGTTTTTTTTTTATACCAAATACGTAATTAATGCATTTTTTTTTAACAGGTAATTAATGCATTCACTTAACCAAAAGACTTTGCATATAGACTTCTCAGAATTAATACAAATTAAAATACAAAGCAGAAGGACTAACTAATAAGGTTCATTTATTTATTTATTATTATTATTATTATATATATATTTTTTGTTGGCTATGAGATGCATGCATCTCTAATTATTATAACATTTTTTAATTTTTAACTTGATAATAAATACATTCACATACTTACTCACACACACTTTTTTGTTCAGATAACCCATTGACTTCAATCGAATGATAAATATGGGTCATTAACACTATTTATATGTAATAATCCCTAAATAATATAATAAAGTAAAGCACGTATCTCTTCTGCAATAACACTGTGCTTAATTTTTTTTCTTTTTTTCCTTCAAATAAGCGACACGTCATTTTAACTAGGTTGCGAGCGAAAAACACCCCTATGGTATACATATAGTGTTTAACCCCCTGTATACTCTAAAAAGTTCACAACATTTAATTTTGGAGCAAACATGTACCTAAATGCTTAAAAGACTAAAGTGTCCCTTTATAACTGAATAAAACAATAGGTAAAAAAACTAATTAGATGTGAAATTACAAAATTGTCACTCTTTATATATATATAATATAAGGTTATGGGCAAAAAATACATTTATGGTATGAATATAGAGTATATAACTCCCTATATGTTCTGAACCTTCTTAACATTCAATTTTGGTACAAACAAGGATTTGAATGCTGAAAAGATTAAAGTATTCATATATAAAAAATAAGTAAAAAAATTAATTAAATGTGACAACTATGTATATATATATAAAGACATCATCGAGAGAGGTAAGAGTATTTTTAAATTTTTATTTCTTAAAAATGTCATGTGCAATGCACATGAATAATTTTTTAATGAAAAAATGACATCAAGCCATTTGCCATATTGTTTTCAAACTTAAGGACTTATATACTCAAAATAAAGGATAGGGGTGTTATTTGCCCAAAATGTATAAATTAAGGGTGTTTTCCTCCATTTGCCCTTGTAAGAGCATTATAGGAAGAGATAAGAGTGTTTTCAAAATTTTATATCTTAACAGTGACTTAAAAGTTTATTTTTTGCTTATTTTTCAAACTTAATAGACTTATATACACAACATAAACCCTTCTGCCAAAAATTAAATCATTAAAGGTGTTTTTCTCACTTTACCCTTTTAATACACACCCTTCGGGCCACCAAAAAAAAACATCAAGATTTTTTATTTACTTATTATTATTTGTGCACATATAAACACAAGTAATGATAAACTCACATAAGATATTTTTTTTGAAGTGTTCATTAATTAAAATCATAGATGATAATCAAATAACAATCTTTGATTTGGTAAGTGGGTATCTACCCACCACATTGAATTTAGTAATTAAATATGACTTGTTCATTTATTATTGATTCACATCAACAATCAAGATGGTGTCGATCATTACTAGTGAGATCTACACCATCCTGATCGCTGATGTGGACCAATAATAAATGGATACATTCTATTTTAATTACGAAATCATAGATAATAATCAAATCATCATCTTTGATTGAGTAAGTGGGTATTTACCACCATATTGAATTTAGTAATTAAATATGACTTGTTCATTTATTATTAGTTCACATCAACCGTGATGATGATGTAGATCTTCACTAGTAATGATTTACACCATCCTGATCGTTGATGTGAAGTAATAATAAATGAACACATTATATTTTACTTACGAAATCATAGATGGTAATCAAATTATTTGGTAGGTGGGTATATACCCACCATATTGAATTTGGTAATTAAATATGACTTATTCATTTATTATTGGTTCATATCAACCGTGAGAATGGTGTAGATCTTACTAGTGAGAACCTAAGTATTGTGTTTTCTGAATGAATAATTCTTAGGTCCTCACTAGTGAGGATCTACACCATCCTGATCGCTAATGTGAACCAATGAACACATTATATTTTAATTAGATGGTAATCAAATCACCATTTCTGATTTGGTAAGTAGATATCTACCACCATATTGAATTTGGTAATTAAATATGACTTTTTCATTTATTATTGGTTCACATCAATATTGAGATGGTGTAGATCCTCGTTAGTGAAGATTGATTTGGACCAATAATAAATGAACACATTCTATTTTAATTACGAAATCATAGATGGTAATCAAATCACCATCTCTGATTTGGTAAGTGAGCGGATTTGGTAAGTGATTATCTATCCACAATACTTAGGTCCTCACTAGTAAGATCTACATTATCCAATGTGGACCAATAATAAATGATGAGGACCTAAGTATTGTTATTTCAGAATGAACAATACTTTGATCCTTACTAGTGAGAATTTACGCCATCTCACTGATTTAGTAAGTAGTGTGATGTTTCCAATTTTCTGCATTTTTCATTTTTTCAAAATTTTATTGATGCGAGGGTAGTTTCATCATTTCATGTTTTATGTACCGGACATCGTAGAGTGTGCCGGGTGTGCCGGTGAGTTGTTGTGATTATATTGTATTGATGCCTTTTTTGTTTTGCAGC
>JAOTQH010000014.1:2505419-2517215 GCA_025631255.1 Cornus kousa | reverse complement strand
TTGTTAAATTTAGAGTATATATCATCTTAAAATATTACCTATTATATCATCTTAAAGTTTTATTATTATTATTATTTTTTTTTTTGTGTTGGAAGTTAAAATGATTCCTAAGTTGATTGAATGAGTGATTAACAAAGAAATCTTTTGAGGGGAGGGCAAAGTTTAACTTCAATACCCTTTAAGTAAACGTGTGGGAAACTTGATAGTGATATACTCTCTATGGGTAATACAAGTTCACATGAAGTACAATTGAAATTTCTTTTAACCTGAGAATATTTCACTACATGGACCACATGGATCGAAAGAGGCCCTCCTTGATTGGGGTGCCTCTAATCTTCACATGCTTCAAAGTGCCCCGAGACGGGTGCATCTCATTTTTAATGATTTTGTTGGACAATTAGAGTTGAAGTACGTTGATGAAGGGCTCCACGCTTAAAAAATGGAATAGATTTATAGTTGTTTTGTAGGGAGGAAGGATGGAGTGAAGGAAGGTTTTTCCTTCGAGGGAAAGGGGATGAAAAATGAAGAGAGGGAAGCCTCTTTCCCCTGGGTACACCAAATCTGTTCCTTCTAGATCTGGATGGAAGCATCTTTTTCTCTTTCCAAGTGATTTTCCAATAAATATCATTAGTTGTGGTATGGTATAAAGATCCATTCACAGTTCACAAGTTACCCATTCAGTTCCTTATTTCATTTCCATTCAACTAAACAAAAAGTAAGGTTTCTTCCTTCCCATAGGGATATTTATTCTATTCCTCCTATCTTTTCTTCCTTTCATTTTTTCGTCGTTTGTATTAACTGAAGTGTTAGTAGGGATTACCTTCCAATTTATGTGCTCCATGTGGTGAGATGACATCAAGTGAGACCCAAAATAAATATAGTATTTTGAAACTGAGAAATAGAAGGAAAGTTCCTGTTTTGCATCACTCATTTGTGGAAAAAACTGGTGGTATTATGTGTTATCAAAATATTCTCATTATGTATAACGTTGCCAAATACCTACTTTTTGGTGTTCTCTATTTTCATGTAAGCTAAAATTCTATATATTGTAAGCTGCACTCACACATTGCACATATCGTTGCTCCAATGCATTTCTTACTTTCTATTGTGTGGAATGGATTCTTTTTGCATGACTACATATTAGCAGATATCAAATTGTACAAATGGATGGCAGATATTGTAGCATGAGATTTCTGTTGTTTATTGAGGTTTGGAAGTGATGTGAACAAAGGACATTTATCTATGGAAATGAGTCTCTAAAGTGGAGAAAAGAATTGAACAGTCATAGGGGTGAAGCTTTATAATCTAATATTTGATAACCATAGAGTATTGTGCATACCTGGCAATGTTAGAAAGCAATTGCAAATGTGAAAAGTATGATCAATTAATGAGAGAGAGTGCATGAAAGCCTCTTGTTATTCCCGAGTTCAGGTTTGAAGGAGATATTAAGCATAAAAAAATAATAATAAGTTTTGTAACATGGAAATAATACCCTTCCTTACTAACGCCACCCATGTTAACTTCGGTCATTCAGTGTGTGTGTGTGTGTGTGTGTGTGTTTTCAGCTTTTGGAGTTCAAAGGCAGTATTGGAAATTTTGAACTCGCCTTGATGCTTTCAGATTCTCTATGTTTTCTGAAGGCTTATTTTGCTTTGTGAAGTCAAATATTTTGTAACTGATATTGCATACAACTGGATAAGGAAAGGCGGCATCTTTAATTGTGGTGCATCAGAACTTACACATTGTATATGTGATCTTTGATAAGGGGTCCTGCCTACGATGTATCTCTGTTGTTACCAGGAAATTGTACTGCGGTTCTACTTTGCTGAACGTAGAAGGATGAAATTTGTTATATAAAGCAAAAACCATCCTCTTCATCTCAAAAAGCAATATTTATTAGGATAATATATATTCTAACTTGTCTCTTTCATGTCAGTTATTTGTTGCCAGCCAAGAGAAGTTCCATGCCGAGGCTGACAAAAATTACTGGAAGGCAATTGCTGAACTTGTTCCTAATGAAGTTCCAGCCATAGAAAAGAAGAGAGGGAAGAAGGACAAGGAAAAGACGCCTTCCGTAGTTGTCATCCAAGGGCCAAAACCCGGGAAACCAACTGAACTATCAAGGATGCGGCAGATACTCTTGAAGCTTAAGCACAATACTCCTCCGCACCTGAAGCCTTCTCCACCTCCTGCTCCAGCCACCACCAAGGATGCTAAAACCGGTGCTCCTGCTGCTGCTACCGCCGCTGGTCCCAAGGCTGCAGCTGTTGCCACCACATCTGAGCCTGTTGTTGTTGCCTGATAGTTGCTGCTCTCTTAGTAATCAGCTTTTGTATGTCGAGATGCTTGTAAGAGTATGCTATTTATTATTTTTCTGTTTCTATATGTACAACAAATTGATTTACAAGGTTTCTGTTCTGCTACAATGTTACGACATGAGGTCTTTTGTCTGTTAATAGGAACATGTCGGAGTGTGTGACTGAATGAACTTGAAAAGCTCGTGTGCCTCAGCCAATTTCGTGTCTTGGAATTGGAAACTCAGAAAAATTAGTTTAAAATTTTATGCCCGTTGTGAACCTGTATTTGATTCTCGTTAATTACTCAAATCTCAGCTTACCTACCCAGGAAAATAAAAACAATAATAAAATAAAATAAAATAAACTAGTGCAACGCTCAATTCCAATTTTAAGATATCAATTCCATGCATACAACCCTCGTGTAAAAAGTATTTTTTACTTTATTTCAGGTATGCGGAAGGGGGAATTACATGTGTTTTAAGTTTTTACTTTATTTCAGGTATGCGGAAGGGGAATTACATGTGTTTTAAATGACCCGATACTAATATTGTCAAAATATGTGTGTGTGTATGACTTCATATTTGTTTAATTTTGCTTGGTTTGATCCAATCAATTTCAAGCCATCACTTAGGAATTGAAATTCTATGGGCCTCAGATGGGCCAGCTCTTTGAATCTGTTGAAGGCTATTGGGGTCATGTTGATAGAATTGTACCCCCCGAATTATTTGTGGTCGACAAAACGTGAAGAAACTGGAAATCATGGTTGTGGGCACTCACATGATATGATGATGCTAATAAGTAATTCAAAGGACTACAGAAAAAAATGAATTTGTGGGCAGAGTTTTGGGTCCATCTACTGAACAATTTCATCAAGAATGTTCAAATATAGTACCAGATTGGTACTCTGGGTCTTGGCATTCCCTCTCTGCGTATAACTGAACTCAAATGGACTGGTGAATTCGTGAATGTGGTCCAGCTTCTGAATGGCTGGGTCCTGAAATGACTCACTTATCCAAAAATCCTTCTGCAACTGATCCATGTGACATAACTCAAGGCTGACAATAAATGGCAATGGTTCAATAGAGCTTCAACCCATGCATTTAAATTTTATGGAGGGATAAGACTGAAAAGCCAGGCTCACATTGAGCTAGTATTCATCAAATACGCAGAAAACTCAGCAAAGAAAGTATGACTGCATAGGCAGCAAAATATGCTAACAACTTTTTGTATTCTTATATTTTTTACTTCGAAGTTCCTAGCAAAATCAAATAAAATAACATAATATTCCAGGACATGTTACAGAATGAGCAGCTCTATCTCCACCAGTGACTGGGCTTCTTCCTCAAGTTCCTCACTTGTTTCCACATGACTATCGCATCAAGGCAAGTGCAGATATAGTGTGGTGTCCTTTCCGAACCTTTGCACCTTGGGGTAGGAAGCGTGCACTAGTAATTTTGTCAAGTTAGCAAATTGGGGTAGTGAGTAGTCAATTTCAGATCCAGAATAAAAAGATTTTAACATTTTACAGCAAGTTCATAATGCCTCAAAACACAGGAAATGAACCAGCAAAGCGGTTCATCTAGAATTGAGATTCTAATAATACAAAAGCTCTGACTGATACGAACTTAACCCAATCATCCACTCAACTTTACATAAATCATAGCCCATACCCGTCAGCTATACCTGGAAACGAATTTGCTTTCAGCCGTCGTGCTGATACAGATCCAAAATGAAAATACAAATGGATTTGCAAAGCAGCTTTGTATGTTAATAGTAGTAGGTCCAGAATATCACCTTCCCTGGACACTGGCAGGAGATCGGACACCTTTCTCACTGTTAAAATCATCCTCTACTTCAATTCCATCCAGAAAGATGCCATTGTTATTGACACTTACTTCAGAACTGGTATTACTGCTTGTTGCAAGAGGGGAGTCTGAAACACTAACTGTCCTGCTACGTGTAGGCCCTGATCTGACGCTATACAAAGAGGATGCTGGAATATTTGTCATTAGTGGTCGTAGATTACCTGGAATACTTCGCCTTATATCCTGCTCAAAGGAAATGCCAAATCAAATATGGAAAAGTTATGAAATATTTCTCTAAATTTCTATCATACAATTTCACCCTACCCTTTTCAAAGAATCAAAATAAAAATATATATATATATATATATATATTAATATGACAAACACTCTGGAAAAGAAGAAAATTAAAGAAAATTTTTGAGCTTCCACAGATTTAGCAATAATTTTAGGCACCATGAAAGAGAACCATGTCATGTCATATCAAAATAGGTAATTTGGATCTGAAGTAGGTAGATACACCAACACTGATCAGCATCGAAAACTAAGAGTCAGTAGTCCCAACCTTTGCTGAATAAGCCATTATAACACCATGTGAAATTAAAAAAAAATGCGTACCATATGCCTTATAGCCATATCCAATGATTTCTTTGAGAGTGTTCTCCCAAAGCCCGAGCTATCTGGAGATGAAGATTTCCCAGATAAGTTACTATGGGGAGAATTTTTGTCATCTTGCTTTGGTGGTGCCAGTTTCCGCATATTTATTACCCGTTCCACCATCTTGGTTCCAATTAGAATGGGGCTCACATTCTCATTAGCTTTAGAATATGCACGACTCATTGCAGGAACAGAGCTTCCACTGCTATGAATAATGCCATTAGGGGGCCGTCCTCTTGAGGGAGAGCATGATTGTCGTCTAGTCCTCCCATTAGAACCAGCCTCAACAGAAGAAGATCGAGCACTGGGTGCACCAGGCCTCCCTCTAGTGGCTGAAAGTGGCCTTTCAGGAAGTGATGTCCTTAAATTTGGCGGTGTATCGAGGGAGAAACCTGGCATCTCTGAAGGCTTCCATGGTCTGGATTTTACAGTTGGGGAACTACCACGTGATGGCACTGGATTTCTTGCTGTCAAGGGAGCAGACTTGGTAACTGAGAGAGACTTAACAAGAGGAGCAGACGTGTTTGTCACAGTAGACTGTGCGGATGGTCTACGAGTTGGTGTCGCTGCTCTTGATGTTGGCTTGGAAGCAGGAACAGAGGGTGTAGGTGTTGGCGTTGAAGATCTTGCCGTAGTCCTTGACAAAGGAGTAGAGGATCTTGCGGTAGTCCTCAACAAAGGAGTAGAGGATCTTGCGGTAGTCCTCAACGAAGGAGTAGAAGATCTAGCTGGGATCGTGGGCTTAGTTGAAGGTAATGTAGCCCGAGAAGTAGGTGTAGAGGAAGACCTTGAAGGTTTGGACGCGGCAGACAATGTTGGTTTAGATGTCGCAGTCAACGTGGATTTAGATGCCGTGGTCAACACAGGTTTTGAAGCTGTGGTCAACGCGGGGCGCCCAGTTGGTGTTGCGGGTCTTGATCCTGAACCCCCTGATGATGATGGCCTGCGAATTCCTGTACTCGAAGTATTCAACCCAGGAATTGAAGCTGGCTGTCTAGATGCTAAGTTGCTCCTTGCAGCAGGTTCTGGCTGAGAGTTTGCTAGCTATAGCCACAGTAAACAAATGATTGAAGAACATGAGTTTATGACTTAAGACAGACACAAACTTGTAATTTCCTAAACGATATATTAATTTGTAAGCAACCCTCGAGCTCTCTTAAGAACTGGAACTTCTGTGTAGAAGCACTCCTATTTTTTAGGGAACCCTTACTTAAAGGAATTACCAAGTTTTTTAAAACCTTTCAGATGCTCCTAAAATTTTCAACATTTTTTGGAAACCATGTCCCACTGTGATTTATCATCCATTCGAACATTTGGAGATGCAATGACTTTTATTGGTTGTTATTGATCTCGCATGCCCATTGGAGATTCTTGGTTTGGCACACCAATGTTTCACAATAACGATTAAAAAGAAAAACCATCATAAAGCTTGTCACACATGCAGAAGGATGAAACAATAATTCAATGGCTTTTAGAAAGTTCTGAATTTAAATAGATGTGCTATGCAGACATGTAATCCCAAGTTCCAACCATACTTCGTGTCAATGGATGTCATTAGATATCATATGCCAGCAGTGATGGAAGTTTAATGCAGGAGGGGTGACAAATGATTCGCCGAAAGAATCAAATTGCATGGCTATAAACCAACTACCTCACTAGTTTATGTGAGAAATGACACTAAATTTTGTTATTTTTAAAAGTAATATTAGATTTGATTTGGTACATGGGTTTAGAATTTAAATGATTATAAAACTGAACTGGACCTGGACACATACTTGAGGTCCAAAGACAATATTAAAGAAATTTACCATGGTCATGATCACTATAAAATAATAAAAATAATCAATAATTTCATCTCAAACATCACATTACCAGTTTACCACTAAATAAAAATTATTTTTTTAATTTGATCACTAAAGTAGTCTAATATTTTCATCCTTCTCTATTCTTTTGCAATCCACTAGAAAAAGGAACGAGTACTCTGTAGAGTGTAAGTTTTTCTTTATTTATATATGTGTGTGTGTGTGTGTGTGTGTGGGGTGAGTGTGCTTTTGAAGGACAATTGTGTCAAAACAATAAAAATAAGTGAGCCATTTTTCCAAAGACAGAAGAGTTTTTGAAAATTTTGAGGGTGCAATTATATAATTTTTGATAAACTTATATATCAAAATAAAAGAAAAGAAAATTGAGTGACACAGCTTATTATGGCTCCGGACGAGAGAGAGAGTGGTTATGGGGAACCTGGGGGCAATTATATATAGAGAAGCTTTATCAAATATTCAGTGGGGGCATTATTAAAATTTTAGGGAAATTGAGTATCTAATGTAAATAAAAAGAATTTAGTGTGGATGCACCCACTCAGCAGTCGGCCTTATGTGCATCTGCCCCCTGTATGCCAGATCCTCAGAAATTTTGCAATGCACATTTGGCTTTACCATTATTGGAAAACATTTAACAGAAATGGGTACATTGATAGTTACACTTCTTTTTTATGATTATTTCACCTGGTGCTTAATTTGTAAATCTGTTTTTTATTGTATAAAAATTGTAAATTTACCAACTTTCAAATTTTTTTACTAATACAATCCCATAACTTTAGAATAAAGACTGCTAGCTAGCAAAGAAGTAAAAAATATCAGTCTTACTCTAGATTTCAGCGCTGTAGGGCGAGCTTTAGGAGTTCCAGTCTGACTCATAACTGTTTTCTGTGATTCCATCTCCAATGAAGGAAAAAGAGGAGTGCCAGGAGGTGTTAGAAGCCTGAGAAGTGAGAACAGAAGAAGCATAGAATCAAATAACAGCCTTAAAGACATTATTGGCCTGCATCTTTTACATTCTCATGCAAGAATAACTCCTTTTTTTTTCTTTTTTTTTTTGGATTGGTGTAATATGCAACAACAATAACTTGAATCTAATCCATCAGAAAAAAGATTTGAAGTCCATTAGACACATGCCGGCAATGTGCAGGAACTTGTCCAGGATTGTTTAAATTAATTGCTGAGTTTGGCTCAAAAAAATAAGAAAATTTAACAAACTAGTTCCCACCATGCATTTACTTCATCAGGAGTCATATCCCCGGTGCCTGTAACTGTAACTACCAGAGTGTGAAAGGATATTTGAGACCATTTCATAATTCATTTGATACAGATGACTACGGTATAACTAATGGTAGAGATAAATGCAGAACATTTGTGTTTAATGACATTCCATTTTCACCAAACCTCTTGTTTAAATTTTATTGACCTGTAAAATATTCAGTTTATAAGGGGCTGCAGTTGGTTCTGAGTAATACCAACTAGAAACTCTACACATGTTCTGTTTGTGCCTCTTGAGGAGTGAGGAAGAAATGCAGGGAAGAATTTTCTTATTTTCCTTTTTTTATTTAAGGGATGGATGATCAAGAAAAAGGTGGTTTGAACAGTATATCCAGAACAATATGACTAGTCTACAGCTCTGGGTCAACATAACAAAAAATAAATAAATAACATTCAATTATATCCAATAAATAAATAAATAATAGAGGATCTACTGAAAAGACTTGTGTGTGAATTGTAAAAGTAATACAGATTTGCAACAAAAGGGAGGAATCAATGACAATGGATATGGCAAACTAAGTTGAGGATTGCCAGAGAACTCCACTAGATCAAACCTATGTATTCATCAATAATTTGCTGGGTCAGCAAAGCATAGTCATTTGACTCATTTGTATCCATCAGATGTGCCTGTTACTGAAAAGGCTTACTTACAAGGCAGTGACAGCACAATTTCAATTGATGTTGTACATTTTTTGAAAATTTACACCCTATATTCTAGTTTTTAGGATATGGCAAAATGATATAGGTTGACCCTAAAGAAAAAACCTTTAGTATAAATTTAAGTCTTAAGTTAAATTTTGTTATTCTACAGGAAAGTTTGTTTTGCAAGAAGAACGAAAAAAAAAAAAAACTAATTCATTTATCCTGATAGCTCTTCTTCTTGAGGCAATGATGACTCCAACATAATTTCAAATAGGAAGTAAGGAAATAAAATGAAAACTATTAAAATAAGTTAAGCATTCGAGAAAAGTAAGAGAAGCCACCACATCACCAGTCATAATCATTTTTCTCATTGTCAGAATTGAAGAAGTCATCAGCTCCAGTCCTCCGAGCCGGGGTTGATGATGTAATATTGAATATGGGAGAACTGCCCGGTTTTGATCCTGCAAGTAAGAAAAAATATATGCCTAATGCAATTGCAAATTCTCAATACTCAAAGAAGCACGTAGCATAATTAGTTAAGAGACATGACAAGTCAAGTGATACTGGGCATATCTCGAGTTAACCAGAAACAATTTTTAGGATTACAAAAATAAATCGCATTAACTCAACAAATTGCTAAAATTCAAAAAATATATATATAATAGATTTACAGGTCTGTTAACAATAACTTAATAACACAGAAAAAACAAAATCGAATCGAATCAAAACCTCAAAATTTCCAAATTTTGAGCGAAGTTATATCATATGAATTCTTACCTAGCGGAACATCAAACTCTTCCGAGTTTTGAAAGAAAAGATTGCTCTGCTCCTTTTCGCGTTTCCTCATATCGAGAAACAATGCGAGCTCATCCTCCTTCTCCTTCATCATCGAATTCATGAGACTCCCAACTTGCTGCCTCTGCTCCAACGCGGCCGTCATTTGCGATTCCGGAGCTCTAAAACTTCGATTCATTCCCAAATCAATCGTCTCTAAAGCTTAAGCCGTAAAATGACGACTAATCACTCAACAAACCTTACCAAGACTTCTTTTCCCGGTAAATTAAATACAAGCTCTCTAACACAGAAAAGAACAAAGCATCGAGTCTTCAAACTTAAACCCTAATTTATCATTCACAGATCAAAACACAATCTTCCGTACATCAAAAGGACCATCAGGTAATCAAAATCAACAGATCCAGATCTGAAATCGAGCTCGAATAGTTTGAAATTTGAAGCTAAACTATCAGAAAAACTATTGCCATTCACGTTCTTCCCGAAAAATCGAAACTCTCTACCTTCCAGTAACAGTACTAGAAGCCGCAACCTAGATAAATATACATAAATATATATATATATATATAGAAACTTGTATATGAATTTGTCTGTCTATAGAAAAATGCCTTGGCAAGTCATTGTCGCTAAACGAAATGGAGATAGAAAGAGAAACCTAGAGAGAGAGCTAGAAATAGAATGGAGGGAGATCACCGGCGAGAGAGAGAGCCGAGGGAAGGATGAGAGTAGTGGCACTGAATGTTATTAATTGGTTATTTGGAGGTTGAAACGGTAGACGAGAGATTTCCGGAGCTTTTTCCTCGTCTGAGACGGGGACGATGGTGACATCTATCAGTTTCTCTCACTTAAAGGCGACCTTTCCATACTGTTGCTTTTAGACATATAATGACGAAAGCACCCTCCATTTTTGTTATTTATTGTTTTTGAATTTTGGGTGCAGATTTTGCTATGGTGTTCCTTAATTTTGCGTATTTCGAATTATTCGCCCTATATATAAAATAAAATGGTTTTTTTTTTTTTTTAACTTCCTATATAAAATGGTTTATGAATGCAGGCATTTCAAAAGTTACATAAGGACATAAAATGAAATGACGTCAAAAATTATTTCAGCCACTTGAAATGATATGAATGACAAAAAAATTTGCTACTACAAGTACATTTAAATTTTCAATAAGAAAATCAGATTTAGATGTTACTAATTTTCTAACATGTAATTTGAGTGAGTCAATCTAAGCTTCTCAGGCATGTTTTATGCCAACTAGACTCAACTTATGATTTCACTTCATCAATTAATTAATTGAGACATTAATAACCTATTAGCAGTTTAAAAAATACAAGATATCACATCTTGAATTCAAACAACTTGATACATGAATGAAAATAAAAAATGAATCGAATTTGACACTCAAGTATCCGAATGCAGAAGTAAATTTTACTTGTCAATGAGGTTAACGAAATCCGCAACCCCACGTGAAACAATGAATCTCAATACCCATTCATTTATTGACCAGATGCCACACCAAGGCATAAAAGAAAAAGCGAATCCAGTAAAGATGTCACTTAGCCCACATTTGCACATAAAACTCATAAAAGAAGATGTGTGTGAAAATTAAGATTTTCCCTTTCTTTCAACTAATTTATTTTCTTACTCATTTAATCTTTTTTAAAAAAAAAAATTAAAAAAAAAATTATTTTCAAAGAATTATAGAAGACAATTTTCTAAAAACAAACAATTTTTAACTTAATTTTTAGAAATACGAAATAAATGTTACTAATGTGAGTTAATCTAATAATTAGAAAAACTTATATATATTTTGTACACCAATTGGATTCTCAACCTAAGTCACATAGAGCGGGAGCGGGAGCGAAAGCGGGAGCGGGAGCGCGAGAGCGGCATATTCCAAAAAATCTTAGAGCGGGAGCGCTGCAAGAGCGCCGCATTATAAATATATAAAATATTAATTTATAATAATAAATATATATTTTAAATAAATTTTATGCAAATAAAAAAGACAGAATAATGAATCAAATATGAGTCCATTACAACCAATATAAACTGCTTTATAAACATACATAAATATTATTATTATTATTATTATTTATTTTCTGAAAAAAAAACATGCATAAATTAACAAACATGACAATCAAACAAGCTGTTTTATAAAAATAAAAACATAACAGTGAATAGGGCATAATAAAAAAAATAATGTTCAAAAGCATTGTCTTTTATACATTTAACCTGCTTTAAGCTCTCAAGATGACAATCATTGTCTTTTAAATAGCAATATTCAAAAGTAAAGAAAAAGACAACAATATTTCAGTTTGCAAATTCTACCGCTAAACTTTAATAGACATGAAATATGCAAACTTACACCAAAAGCAAAATGAGACTACAAAAATAAAATGTTAAGAAAGAGAACAGGCCCTCCCAGCTGACTATGTTATGAAGGTAAGTTACGTAAGTATTATTAAATATTAAGTATATTGTTATATTATTTGATTTTTACCTAT
>JAOTQH010000014.1:2476880-2489352 GCA_025631255.1 Cornus kousa | reverse complement strand
CCTTATACAAAAGTGGAATTGGGGTTTAAGGCCCCAAAGAAGCTGAAAAAATAATTAAATCTTCGGAAGAGGAACAGGACTTCCTTTTCACATAACTGAAAAGAAAGCATATGATATGGAGTTTCAAAATCGCCGTGGACGATTTTTTCCCTTCGAACATTCTACTATTTCTTAGATTTTTTTATTGAATATTTATGTGGTGTCATGGGAATTTTGAACATTTGAACTTTGCATGGATACTTATACGACACACAAGCATGGATACTCATACGACATGCACATTTGCAGTTGTTACATATCTGTGTGTGCGTACTCCCATGTGTACTTATTTTCAACATACTGTTAACCTGAAGTGTACTTGACATTGAATTGCAGGTGGTTGGTTGACGAAGTGCGTGAAAGTTTACCTAAGGTTAGCTGCTTAAACTTTGTAAAGTTTAAGCCCTTTTTGCCTCATTTATAATGAACTGCATCGTTAGTCTTTATAAGTTGCTCTTTTTGAATGGTATTCTCTCAGTGTTACATTTTATTACACGAGGCTTTCCCCTTTTCTATTTTTCTAGTCCTTTTTTATTATCTATCATATGTTTTTAATTGCGTAAATTAGGTCCGCACATGACAGAATACTTCTGCTTTTGATCTTTACATCATTCTGAAATTCGACTTTTTACGCAACTCTTCAAATTAGCTCTATCTTTTGAAGTGATGCAGTCCATAAGAAGCTCAAGGAAAAACAAATTGAAAGATAGGAGTAACTTCAGGAAATGACTCAATTTCATGCCATACCCACTTGAAACCTATTAGATTCAGTTGTAGGTTGTCTTTGGTTTTATTTTATTTTTCCTTTTATCGAGTTTGCTTCTAGTTTAATTTTCTTTTTATTAAGTTTTTGGATTTAACAGTGTCCTGGTAATTTTAAACTTTGCTGAACAGGGACTACAGCAGGCCCTATGGGTCATGTTTGGTCAGATTATGATATTGGCCTATATTTATGGTTTTAATAGGTCCATGTAGGTTTTACTAGTCGAAGTCATTGAATTTTTAATTATGTGGCCAAAGTCCTATTAGAATTGGGATTTGTAAAAGTTCATATATTGCTATGTAGTAATTTTTTGACTTCATAGAGATTGGGTTTAAGATTGTCTTCCAAAGTTTTGAAGCTTTTTGTTTTTGGGATGATGCAATTCTAGCTCCAGGTTTGATAATGACTAGGGGATTCTAGGTGTGATGGACAGCACTTTATACTTCTTTTTTCCCTTTGCGTTTTCTGTGTCTATTAGCCTTCGAATGCCATAATCAGATCTTGGTTTACATTTTGCAAGGGTAATTGTTCCATTTTCAATCATTCAAGCATAGCAAGTCTAAGAAACCCAAACAGGAAAAGTTACTGTTCATGGCACTCAGCGAAGCCCTCAGAATTTCCCCCCCAGTTTTTATAAACTCAAAAAATCAATCTTCCAACTAACCATTTAGCCATAAGAGCCAATGATAATTAACCCCAAAAGAAGAGGGTCTATAGACTCTTTACTGCTGCCATGCATCAATATTAGTCTTGTAGCTTGTAGAACATTCCTCCACAACTGTCCTACATCATGAAGCACCAGAATTATCTAAATTTGATTTCTGATATTTGCTCTGGACTTCTGCAACCTCCATGAATTTTCTTAAATATATTCCTAATGGACAAAATCTGTGAGCAACCAAATTCGTACCTAAGTCAACTGTGTTCAGTCTATGGGTACATTTTTGCAACCTTCGTTTATGATTTGCAACTTTTTCTTAAACCTTCTATATTTGAGTTCCATCAAGGGCACTCATGAGAACTGATAAAGATCTTTTGATGCACATATGACATATTAATATAGTTGAATTGCTCTTTCCTAGTGTCGGAAGGTATATATATGAAACAAAAGAAAAAAATTCTGATTAGAGAGCATGTCAAGAATACCAGTACTGAAACACGTAAAATGATGATTGGAACTGGTCTTCCTATCTAATTTGGTAGAATTTTTCCAGTGCATTTAAATCATAGACAAATGAGAGAGACTCTCAAGAAAAGGAGGGTTTTTTGTTCACATCCTAAAGTAGAAGAGGAAAGAAGATAAAATATGCATTCAATAATTGCAACCTTTAATAAGAATAGTAAAAACATGCAACACACGAAGCGATTCTGGAAATAGGAATGTAGCATGCTGATCAGGCATGATATGTATATAGTTTTGGTAAGATGGCTTACAGAAGGATGCCTTTTATATTTTATTTTATTTGTCTCTTATACACCCTATTAAACTAAGCCTTACCCTTACCTTTTAATTGACTTCTCAAAACATGTACACTCTGACATTCGTGGTTAAGCTTTCTGCTCAATATGCCTTTTTTGTATTAGAGAACAATGATCTTGACTCTTCCTAAATTTGACCTTGCAAAAGCACACTCTTCATATTATTTATATGCATTCATGTATTAAACTAAGCCTTACAATGGCTTCTCAAATCCTGTTTAATATGTACAGTGTGACATTCGTGGTTAAGCTTTCTGCTCAATACGCCTCTTTTGTACTCGAGCACGTTGCTTTTGACTCTTTCTAAATTTGATCTTGCATCAAAGCACGCTCTTCATATTATTTATATGCTTTCATGTATATATATTTTTTTGGGTGGTGGTTGTACAGTAGTGATTGAACATGATAATTACGGATTGTCATTTTGTTCAGGAACTAGATTTCTTGGTTGAGGCCAAGAACAGCGTAAAATGTATCGATAACTTCAGGAAGTTATCACCTGATATTGCAGATTACGTTTATGCCCCAAGGGTGCATTGGAATTTAAGTACCTCAAAGATTTTGACCATGGAATTTATGGATGGTGCATTCGTAAATGATGTGAAGACCATTCAAAGATTTGGAATAAAGCCAAACGACGTTGCAAAACTAGTAAGTGCATGAGCTTCGTGTTACATCTTTACATGCTGATTATAATAAAAATCTCAAAGTCAAGTTAGTATCAACAATTTATTTATTTCAATTATCAATGATTTCATGCTTGGAGCATGCTGTTGAGTCAATTATTGGCTCAAAATCCATTTAAGGCTTGTTTTGTGATGGTTTCCACTGCTCTGTGTCTCGACATTGTATGCTTTTGACTATGTTTCAAGCATGGGAGAGCATTTAGTTGAATAAATTAAATAAGTTTGATTCCTCAAGAAAATTCAATGCTGTTTTTGTTGTTAACTGAGAGGAGGTTGATTTTAATTTCTGCAGGTTAGTCAAACTTTTGCTGAAATGATGTTCAAACATGGGTTTGTACATTGTGATCCACATGCTGCCAACTTGCTGGTTCGCCCTCTGCCTTCTTGCAAGAGGAACTTTCTTGGTGAGAAATTTGTTTATTTGACATCATTAGTTGGAGCATCTTTTTGATAAGTATATCTATTTGTAAGTTATGTTATATTACCAATTAATTTCCTTTCGTGGGTTGCATGTGTAAAAACCATTCTTACAAGTCATTTAAGTCGGGGAAGACGTTGAAATCTTTTTCTTTTTCTTTTTCTTTTTTTAATTTTTTTTTATGCCTTTTGTGTTCTGTTGTATATTGATCCTTCTACAAATTTAATTTTAATATCAATTTTACACTAAATAAATAACTTTTGGCTGATTGAAGTTATTATAGGACTCTTGCCAATATTTTGTCATTCATACAGGAAAAAATATTATATATATATACATATGTTTATATTTGGTGAGTGGTTGCAACGTTGACTGGCCCCATGCATGAGGTGATGTCTTCACAAGCACTAACTTTATACTGGGAAAAAAAGGACCGGCTTAAATATTTCTGTATCAGAAGTCGAGAATTGGCAAGGATTTGTAGTCGGGTAATTCTCCCATGCCGTGCCCCACTTTTTTGTGGCCAGAAAGGTATACAATAATTAGAGTCGGGCTGCGATCACTTCAACTGTGATCTGCTTCAAGTTTGGGATTGGACAGGGTTTTGTATGGCTTGCAGTTCATGCTGGTGTACCTTGTTATGTATGGTATTTATTTAAATATGGTATTGTTACAGCATTTACTGAATCGTGTTCCCAATTAATGGGCATCTTCTTATAACTAAAAGTTCAAGAGAATCCCTTTGCAAATGGAGAAGTGCAAGTGGAGACGACTGACGGTTGCTTTGATGGTAAGAGTATGCTAAGGCTTGAACTAGACCTAGAGGGAGGCGAATAGTTCTCAAAATCAAATTAACTACTTATAACAGAATTCGAAATTGAACTTTCACTGAATTCCAAATTTCAACTAGCACAATTAGTATGTAAAATAGTCATGGTGCATAATGGGGAGCATAAAAAGCATGAAGACATCCATACTGACACCATATTTTTACATGGGAAGCCTCAAATTAGCCTCTCTATGCTAGGATATATTTGATGTATACTTCCCCTGTTTTTCAGAAAATTCATGGTCTTTTTATAGTGCTTTGAGGCTAATACGAATTAGTGTTTAAGAGTCTGAATCAGTTATGGAAACTAGCTTTTCGCAGATGTTGATTGATCGACATAGGCTGATCAATCGAACCTAGTCCAATTCGAATGATGGAACTCCTCTGTCATAGTTCAATTAGATTTTCTGCCAAAAAAAAAAGGCTTGTTTAGTTCTTGCACATTGAAATTATACCAGCAGAGCATTTATCCTCTATATAGGAGGTCTCTTCCCACCTCCCAAGTTAATTGTCTTTGGATTTTACTGCCACATGCAGCAGAAAATAATAACAATAATCATAAAGAAACGGTAACAAAATGTTATATCCCTTGTCTGTCAATTATATTAATTCATGTCAGTTGGTGTCAGCTATGTTGTTATTAAGTTTGCTTCTACAGTTGGATAGAAGTCTATCAATGCTGGGCCTAAAATTTGAAATAACTTAAAGTTGTTATCGGAGTTGTTGCTTTTCAACTTTGAGTACATAGTTGATCTGATAAGGCTGGCTTGCCAGCCAAAAGTTCATTAATATAATTACAAACCTACAATAATATCCTTGCTCTTTGCAAATCCTCCTCAGTGAGTTGTATGTTTCTAAGAATTTTTGTTGATCCACCGCTCCTCAAATCTATTTGTTTATTTCCTTTTGTTCTTTTTTAGCCTTTCAAATCTTTTTATACCAAGACTCGTATTCCATTGTATCCATATTAATGTGGTCCTATAAAGCTCCTCCCAATGTTAAAGCTTTTGCTTTGATAGTGTCTCTTGAGAAGATGAATATCTCTTACATTCTTCAGATAGATGTTTTATGGTTTTGTCCCTGGTAGTGGATTGTTTTTGCATTTCTCCTTTGTTTGACATCACTCCACCACTATACAGTGGAGTGGTCAATAGTCATTAAACTATGTAGTGATTTGTGTTTATCCTTAGTATCTGATATTTATATATTCATGATGAGCATTAATAAACACATTCACATGGTTTCATCTATAGCATCCTAGCCACTCATATTGGGATAGAGTTGGGATATATATAAAGTTGGTTAGGTTATAAAACTTGGATTTGCTTCGGGCTTATCTTTATGGGGTAGGAATGAAGTAGGGGTTTTCTCTTGTATCAAACGCACCTCATTATCATTCCTAGCATGCATGCCATCTTGCTTTCATTTTTATTATTTGGTATACCATTTTACTTATTTTAGTAAAATTGTGGATAAATATTAGACGGCTAAATTGTAGTATGATGAATTGTGAATCTTTTAGTGAGGTTTGGATTTTCATGTCTTCTCACGTTGAACAAGTTTCTATCATAATTGTGAATGTAACTCCAAAAGGTTTTAAAGAATACAGAAGGAAAGATCAAGAAGGAAAAAAACAATCAAGAAGAATATTGAGATCTTTATTATACAATTAATACTACAACACCACGATAATTGGTGTAGAGAATTTGTCTCGAAAGAATCTGTACCTAATCGTTTTGGGGAATGCTGTCAATCTGGACACTATGTTGGCATGTTATCGAAGAGGATTGAGAGATGGAGGATTCTAGGTGGCTCGATTCAAGAAGGGAAAGTGAATTGGAAATTGAGGAAGTGGTGGAATTGTGATGCCTTGTATAGAATGGATAGTTCGTGCAGATGGTGATGAGGTGGGATGGGGTGTGTTGAAGACGTGTAGAATTGAGGTAAGTTGTATTGCAAGATTTTGATGGGGACTTCAAATAGGAATTTCCCGTGGAAGGGGATTCGGTTCTCTAAGATGCCTCCCAAGGTGGAATCTCTTGCTTTATACGCAGGTGTGGAAGATAATTGACAATTTGATGAAAAGAAAAGGAAAAGTTCTCACTAATTGTGTTACATATCTAAGTAGGTGTGTAGTCGGTGTATCATTCATTATATAGTGGCTACGGAAGTTCGGCCCTTGTATGCATGATGTTGGTCTATCCAGATTAGTGCCTATTTTAGTTAGTAATTAGAGAGGTGCTGGAGTTTAGCGAATGAAGGTGGCCTGGCATCCTGGACTATTATGCTTGATGTAGTGTGTTTGGGAAGAGAGGAACCAGGCTTTTTGGAATGTATAGAGGAGGATTTCCACAAATCGAAAAGCATTTTTTAGGAGTTTGGTTTCTGGAAGGGTAGATTTTACCCGCAGGACTTTCTTGGATTTTGTAGAAATTTTGGATTCTTAGTTGCTTTATAGTTTATAGTGATAAACATGTTCTTGGTCAGCGTGTGCATGATGACGATCCTCTTTTGGCGCTTTTTAGTGTATTACCTTTATTTATCATTAAAGAAACAGTTAGTATTTTGTTTATTTAAAAATGTGGGTTATTGACATGGAACTCCTCTCCCAATCGCAGTTTGCTCAAAAATTTGGAGAATTCTATAAAACTCTCCGATTTCGGGAAACTAACAGGTACTGGATTTTAAAGTAGTTTCATGATGATCTTCAGTGAAGTTACTATAAAGATTGCCAAATTTGAACAAAAATAAAGGAACAGCTTCAAAGATAAGCCTGAGCGTTTCATGATGATCTTCGCTGTTCTCAATCAATAGTTCAGTGAAGTTACTATAAAGATTACCAGATTTGAACAAACATAAAGGAACAGCTTCAAAGATAAGCCTGAGCTATAGCAAGCTTATCACATAGGTTTCCTATTTTCCATCCAATGTCTGTAGTCTCATGCACCTGATACTCTACGGAAAACATGTTCATTTTATCATCATCCTCATATGCTTGTGATCATCACCATCATCATCAAGCAAGTCTAAATGATCCTTGGCGTCGTGCTCGTTACAAGACCCTCAAATCCATGTCCCTTATTCTATTCAAATCTTTTCATGTCCTAAAATTGAAGTATATAATTTTGCTTACTTCGACAAGCACATTGTGGATGGTCTTTTACATCTGATGTCAGTATATTTCTCTTCCCTCATGCAGGCAAGAGAAAACCACAGTTGATACTGCTTGACCATGGTCTGTACAAGGAGCTTGACCTCCCCACTAGAACCAACTATGCAGCACTCTGGAAGGTGTTTCATTTCTTTCCCTTGAAAATTTTGTATCCCATGCTTGCTGTTCTTCTGTTTCTCAATCTTGTTGACATAATGCCTTGACTCGTCTTACAGGCATTGATATTTGCTGATGCCAATGCAATAAAGGAGAACAGTGTAAGATTGGGTGCTGGGGAGGATCTGTATGCATTGTTTGCAGGGATTCTTACAATGAGACCTTGGAATAGGGTCATTGACCCATCTGTTGATCATCTGGTCCTACAAGGCAATGACGGTGATCGCTCTGAACTCCAGGTGACCGTCTATTAAAGGATAAAGCTTTTTCATCATATGGAATTCTTCACAAATATGTTCGGATGTCTTCTTTGATTTGAACTTCCCTGGCATTTAAATTGGATATTTATCCCTTAAAGTTTGGCCATTAAAGAAATGGAAACTTCCCACTTCTTTGAAATGGATGTGGCTACCCTTTTCTAGATTGCTCCCTCCAAATAATGGATTTAATTTTGAAAATTGAAATGATATGATAATTTTTCATTGCGGGCATTCAAATTCAGGGGGATCCTAAAGATTTCCTCAAGATTTAATGCAATATGGAGTTAATACTGTTCCAGATTACGTGACTGATTTTGCTTTCTTTGGGCATTTGCATTAAAGAATAGTTGTATCTTATCTTTAGTAACTTTCCTCTCACAAGCATCACTCCATATGAAGTTTTGAGCCGCACACGATCCAGTTTGTGTTATGTTGATAAATTGGAGTAGCAATTTTTGAACAATTGTTTGTGTTGCTTAATGATATGTTCTTAATGACAGATGTATGCTTCTCAATATTTCCCTCAAATCTCAGAGCTTCTAAGGAGGCTGCCTCGAGTTATTCTGTTAATGCTAAAGACAAATGACTGCTTGCGGGCAGTTAATAATTCGCTGGTATGGTTAACTATTTATATTTATTGCCATAAGATTCTGTTATAATTTGCATGATGTGCATTGTTCAAGTTTACAATTGGTATTTTTCCATACCAAAATCTTAGAAATTTCTAATAATTGCCATGAAGCGTGATATTGAAGCATGGGGTGCTAATTGCGTAAAAATGGGATTGCGTTTGGAGAAGGGGATGGAATTCGAGAAGAATGTTCTAGTTTCATTTTTCGTTTGGTCTGTGACTTTTATTGGTACGAAGAGAGATAAATAGATGATGGATGGATGTAGATAAAGATATATAGTGTGTATATATATATATATATATATATATATATATATATAGAGAGAGAGAGAGAGAGAGAGAGAGAGAGAGAGAGAGAGTTCAATGGTGATTTAAAGAATTCCTAACTAAAGCAACCTGATGACTCCTAAGAAGAATCCCAAATATCCTGTTGGCTCCACTTCCCTTATGTTGCCCATCTTTTCTCCCATAATTTTAAATTTTGTTTTCTTCCCACTACTATTTTCTCCATATTGGGCTAGATGAAGTTTTAAATTCTCATGTTTTAGGAGTTTTTTACGGACCCATTAATAGGTCTTGGAGTCGAGAGGACAGTTATGATAAGTTAGTCGTGAGTTCACTACCAGTGTAAGTCCATCCTGAGAAGCTTGTACCATGCTTTATTATTCTCCTTTTTACTCTTCCATTTATTTATTATAACTCCCTCTCTCTCTCTCTCTCTCTCTCTCTCTCATCATTGAGAAAAGCTTCGTTTTCGTTGAGGAGATTTATAGGCTACTATTATTTTCCTCCTCCTCCTATCTTAAGCATGCTCATCTGTTTTATGCTATTACAATTTAAGGCATCATCTCTTTTTGTGATTACTTCTTTAGTTGGGAAGCAATAATTGTGTACATAACTTGAATAATCTTTTATCAGAAACTGTTCTGAATAATGGGGCTAGTAAAATATTGCTGATTCACTCTTTTACATTCTGACCATGCCTCTTGTACAGTTGCAGGAATCTTCTCTTGAGACGTTTCTTATAATCGGTAAAGTTTCTTCTGAAGCAGTCATTGAGGCGAAGAAATTACAGAATAAGTCGTTTTTACGTCGGTTTGGTGTTTGGTTGGAGGAAATATTGTTAGAAGTGCGATTTTTGGGAATGCAGATGGCCTTGTGGGTTTTCCAATTCAGGAAAGCATTGTCCTTGTGAAAGCCATAAATCACATTGAAGACGCTCATTTGCAAGAAACCCATTCTGTTTTAGTTAGAAACTTGCATTCTTTGTCTCGGCAGCTCATTTCAACCTTACCTGAATAAAGATATGAGCATTAAATTGAGAAAATGATTCTTTTCAAACAAAAAGGTGCATTCATTTTTGAGAAAGATATTTTTTTGCCGGATACATATAAACAGTCATGTTCATTGTTGTGTGATAGCGTTGTTAACCCCACGAGTGGGCAAGTGATAGATGATGTATAACAAACTCAATTATTGTAATGTCGAAATAACATTTTGGACTTCGTTTTATTGTTTCAAACTTTCTACCAAGGTTGAAAGATCTTACTTTTTGTAACGAGGGAACAAAATGTATTCATTCTTGGTCACTATTGTGTTTTACTTAAAATTTGGATGTGAATTTCTATCACCAGAACTGGGTCCGTTGTTTACAGGCTATAACTCTTTTTATTTTTAGTTGACACAGTGCGCAGCCTGTGCATACCCTCTCCAACTAAAGGCCAGTGCACGAGGCTCCCATCATGTGGGATTTGCAATATTACTTCTGCAAGCAGAGATGATGTTTTTTTGTTTCGAAGACCTCCATGTCACAATAGAGCAACTTTATCAACTATAGACATGTAATCTGTAGCTTGATGTTGGTTTTCGAACTCCAGTCAAGTCCCAATAACTAGCAAACACTATCTGGAATTTTGATACCCTTGTGTGTGTGTGTGAGTGTTTTTCAAACAAACAGGTGCATCAATTGTGTATGCTTTTCAGGTACAGTTATGAATGAATTGCATCCATTCGATTATCACACGTCCTTGTCTAGTGCAGATTCTGCCTTTAAGAAGGTGTTTGGAGGAAGTTTCATGGCAATTGTGTCAGAAGTTTGTGATATTGTACTTCATTTCTTTAATAAATTCAGTCCCACTCTTTAGAACCAACCCAAATCAAGAAACCAACTACCACATGCATCAAAGGAGGATGAGGATTTATTTATGGTAGCAAAGAAGATGTGCATTGAAGTGAGGATGAGCATTTTGGATTAGTAGTGATACTCCAATTTGTTGTAGTGAATTATCTAACCTAATTATTTTAATTGGTTATTTATGCACAATACAAATAAGTGGAGGGGCTCTACTTCTTTATTTATTGCATAAATGACTACCAATTAAAAGAATTAGGTCTAGCAATTCCCTCTAACAAATCGGTACAAGTATCATTTTCCATTTTGAATTTCCATTGCATAATACAATACTTACAATTAGATAAAATCGAGTCCTACTACCTCCCTCTCCCCCCCTAGGGGGAGAGAGTGACATTTTTTCTTTTGTTGCTGAAAGTGTCACTCTCAGTGAATTGTGATGGGACTGTTTTAAAAATGAAAGACACTTGAATCATATGGATGATTTGCTTAGGAATTAATCGGACCATTTCGTAATTTCCTAATATGAGAGGAATGTACAATGACATGTAATGCTGTGGAGCCCATTTAGTAGATAATCCAATTGAGAGATTCCAAGGGTTCGGGTATGACTTATGCTCCGTTTCGTAGGTATGACTATGCAAAAAAATATATACAATATATATTTGATTAGTAATAAAAAATTGGAGGTAACCAATAATTTGTTTTTGATTGAATGAACAATTTTCGAGCAACTATGATTTTCAATTTCTAAACTATCCTCTGATGTTACAACCATTTTGCTTTTAATTTCAAATCCCATCGCATATGAGTTTGGTGAGTAATGGGTAGGAGGTGGGACCACCAATATTCAGTTTGCACCGGAAAAGTCTTATTAATTAAAATAATACGTCTTAAATTAATTGTTATTCAATGCAAGTGTGTGCTTTCTTTATCAGGCAAAAAAATCCTAGGTACCATGCTAGTCAAAAAAAGAAATTTATTTTAGTAATACTATATCCGTCCCTTTTTAAATATTCATTTCAAAAAATTTAATAAATCAAAATTTATAAAGTGGACATTTAATATGGTACAGATGTAGTATATAAATATATAAAAGAAATACAACTAAAAATAATTTAAAATGACTCAAAAATAAAAAATAATGGTGAGTCAAAGTTTTCGATATAGACAACTAATATAGGACAGATGAAGTATTAAAAGACATTTGTTATTAACTTCACATTTGATCAATTCATTTCTCAAATTTAACAAATAAAATGACTATTTTGCCCTTTTTTTTAGGGTCTTTTCAAATAAATCCTATAAAAGAGATAAAAAAGTAAACTTATAATTTTAATTATTAAAATTAAAAAGTAGGGAATGGTCCAAAAAGCAAAGAGTTGGTGAGGTTAGCTGCTCTACTCATCCCATAAACCAAGTGGGACCCATTTGTTGCATCTAATAAATGGAGTAGATTGCGTGTCAAATAAGTGTAAATATTATTTTCCAATAACATTTTAGGACAACATTCTTCATAACAATTTCACCCAAAAAAAATACAAAACATGTCATATAAGTTATATAACAAGCAACCATTCATTAATCTTCAAAGCTTTTGTTTTTGTTTTTTAAAATTTTTTTTTTTTTGACTTCATTTTTATTTATAATTTAAGACAAGAATCTTAATATTTCTTTTTATCCTCGTGAAAAAAGAGAGAGTCTAATTTTTGACTCAGATCCGTAAACTTTCGACTCAGAATCCCTATCACGGACTCGGACTCGGACTCCAAACATAACGCATAAGTTGACTTTCAGATTCTGTACCACTGACTCAGAACATAATGCATAAGTTGACGTTTGTAAGTAGGGTGGCCAACTCCTTTGCAAGAGGGTCAAAATGCAGGCTGTACAAGCTGACTGGTTTGA
>JAOTQH010000014.1:2453506-2468029 GCA_025631255.1 Cornus kousa | reverse complement strand
TTTAAAAAAAAAAAAAAAAAAAAAAAAAAAAAAACACAGCTTGTCGCCGTGGCAAAATCAACAAATATTCTTTTGCCTTTTTCCACTTTTTTAATATCCTCCAATCAGAGTCCAACATAAGATATTTTTATTACAATACCATCCCAACCCGCACGGAATGCGCGTGACACTTCACACTTCAATCAATATTTTGTCTCTCAGTACTCTTTACCGTCCACTTTCTCCTGAATCGCGTAACACCGCCCAGAACCGCCTCGGTGAATTACCACCACCAAACCTCTCTCTCTCCTCTTTCTTTCTCTCTCTCTCTCTAACATAACCAGAGACTATGTCGGTCATAGCTCATAGACTTTTGTATGCTGAATGACAACGCTAGGCCTATCATCAGCAGCTGAATCGAGCATGGACGACGACGGCGGCGGCTCCACCGCCCGCCGCCACAACCACCGCCTCCAAACCCTAAGCAGAACCAAATCCTTTAACACCACCGTCACAACTACCACCGCCAAAGACGGCCACTTCCCCGGCGGCTTCTGTACGAACGGTGTCGACGAAGAAGAAGAAGCGGAAAACTTCGACGAAGGAGGCGCCGAGGTCTGGGGCACTTTCGCCGAGAGTTTTCGTCAAGTTCAGTCGGTTTTGGATCGAAACCGCGTCTTGATTCAGCAAGTTAACGAGAACCACCTGTCCAAGGTTCACGGTAATATGGTCAAAAATGTTGCCCTAATTCAAGAGATTAACGGGAATATATCGAAAGTTGTCTCGCTCTACTCGGATCTTTCTACCAATTTCTCCGGTCTGATCCGTCAACGAAACCCTTCGGTTGATCCAAAGAACAGTGACGGCAAAGATGATGATGATTTGCAGCCTCCAATCGATCGAATCCAGTAATTTCAATCCCCTCTGTGTATGTTTATTTCAATTGACCATTTTGTTAGCTGTGATGTCCTTAATGGCGTCCTTGAATAAAATGAAGATTAGGTGTTTGAATTAAATGTTGTAGTGAGTCTATCTGAATAATTGTTGTTGTTGGTGTAAATGAACTGTTGTGATGCTTATGAGTTGTGTTTGTTATGCTTTGTGTTATATAAGGAGGATGACTGCAGCACAGCTTATCTTCCTTTTCAACTAGCAGACTTAATAAGGTATTTATCTTCTGAAATTTGTCTATTTGTCCTGTATTTTGTTCTCAATGTGTATAATGCTTGGTGTAATCATTCTTTAATTGGAATGATGAACTTTGGCTTGTGGATTACATATGTCTTAGTGTGTCCTCCTTACAAAGTGAATCAAAAGAGAGGATTACATTTTCCAATTTTTATAACAACTCGTAACCTTGACCATCTTAATTTTTGCATATTTGAAGTGGGTTAAAAGTTAAAAGCAGTGAGCTTGCTTTACTTGGATTATTTTCCAAATTCCTCGTGTATCTTCATTCATCTTCATGGAACTTTCACTGCCAAAAACAGTTACATTAAGTGAGAGATTGCAGAGGCTTGAATCACTCAGTCCAAATAATCTTGATCCATATGACCTTAACATTCTCAATCAGAAATCCATCATGTGATTGTAGTCTCAAGTCTGTCATTGTATGCCAGCTGAGCCCCGGAGTAAACATAATCGGTTTAATGTTCCAGTGTTCCATTTGAGATATTTTTTTTTGTTTTTGTTCTAGTCCTTGTCGGTCGTCTTGCTACTTGTCTTGGCAAAGAACCGTGATGTTTTTGTGTCGGTGTTGTGTTTTGTATTACAAGGGGAATGCTAGAGGATTGATCATGTTCCTCTTCATCTTGCAGACTTGTTGAGGTATTTATACTCTGTTTGCTTTATGCTGTTTTCCTGGATTGTTCATGCTGTATAAAAGATCTGCTTACAAAAATAGTGGGCTTTTTTTGGCTTCATACTTGATGTCACAGTTAATCTTAACTACTAATAAGATTTTCTGGAGGGAACAAGGCTAGATTTGTTGTTTAAAATGACTTGTTGGTAGATAGTCTTAGGCTATTGGTTCTTTGATAGCATTAACTATAAATTTGAGGCTGGTTTTTTGTTACAATCTATTGAGTCATGAAGGTTAAAGGGTCTGTAATTCGGTAGATTGTAAAGTTTTGGTTCTGCAATTAAGACAAGGCTTGCTTAACATTCTGCCAAAAATATTTTTTTGTAATTTGATTCTTTAAATAATGTAGATTGTACACATATAAGCAGGCATCTTTTAGTTTCTTTTTTTGCTCACAGCTATTTCTCCTTTCATTATCTGAAAATAATTGTACTGGCAAACTGAACCAGTGAACCATGTGAACAATGTGACATTTTTTTTTCCCTTGTAATCATAGATGTATTCTTTGCCCTTGGTCTTGCCAACCCAACCTCAAACCCCTAGGGAAAAAAAATAAAATAGAAAAAAGAGAGAACAACGACAGCAGTAAATACTTTACATCCATAAATTTGTACATTATGTTTATCTATTGAAGGAAAGTTACATGAAACTATATCATTAAAACTCAATAGTTTCAGACTTTCAGTTGATTCCGTTTATAGCTTGTTGAACCTTGTAATATGTTACTTTACTGTCATAAGGATTTTGAGATGGATATTTAAAGGTTGGAGAAAAGTTGAATACGAGTGTATTTGGAAAATTGTAAGTGCCCCTTGCAGCTGATAAAATAGAAGATGTATGTTTTAGACAATTTGCATATATAGAAACTAAGGCTCCTAACAAACTCTTAAATATGAAATTTTTTTCTTCTATTGGAGTTTCTATGAGGAGAGGAAGATTGGGAAGGACATGGCTGGAGGTTGTGAAATAAATCTAAATTATCATGCTTCAGTTAAAGAAGTTACCGTTGCTACAGATTTTGCATTAGTGATCCAAGATTCAGGACGAGATTGCAATATGATATATATTTAAGAGTTTTTTTTTTTTAAGTCATCGAAACGTTTCCTTTACAGCCATTCTTTGATGTACTGCTTTGTTGTATCATTTGAAAGGAGAATTAGAGTAAAGCATCCAACTTGGGGATTTTTTTTGTCTATTATAGCTTGTTCTATGTGTGCTGTATCATCTATATTGACAGGACATTACTGGTTCAATTTTTTGTTCTTGAAGATGGGGGTTGCCTTTGGTTTCCAATTTGAGTCTTGATCTATCTGAGAAGTTGATGACATGCATCCTGCAAAATATGATCAATTCTCATTTCAGAAGTTGAAACTCCTACTTTTACTCCATATGCGTGTGGGCACGATATTGGCTTGGTGAAGACACCATGGACTTTGCTTTGCATAGCATCTTTTGCACTTTTATGAACTTCAAATTTGCATATGGCATTATGTATATTTCTGGCTCTCAAATGTAATTTGCTTAAACATTCACAAAATGAAATTTAGAGTTACTTCTGTGTCCTGGATGGTAACCAAATTATTTTCTCATGACGATCTTTGAAGTTAATATGCCAAGTTCATGGAATTACTTTGTGAAACTGATCTTGGTCCCTTCCCAACTCTCAAGGCCAGATAACTCCATGTAGAATGCTAATTTTTTGGTGTCCTGTTTCATTTATTTCCATGAGTGGCTGGACTCGCTTAATTACGGGCTACTTGTTACAATTATAATGAAGAATTGTGATCTATTGGTGTCTGGGCGGCATTAATTCTCGTGGGATACAGAAATCAAACTGTTCATTTACCTAAACCTCATCTAGGCTTAATACCCTCCACCCTGCTCATGTATCATACATAACTAATAAGCCCGGGAATTATTTTTATATCTTGTAGAATATGCAGCCTTTGTATTTGGGAGGGGAGGGTTCTCACTGACTTGGATCCTCTCCGACGCTGAAGATATGATACGAGGAGATTTATATGATATGATACGAGGAGATTTATATGCTACAACCGGAGGGTTTCTCAGGTGCAATCTTATTTTCAAATGATTCAATCTCCACTTTTAGTGGATTACTGGACTCTCCCAATGCAGCAAGGATCATTACATATTAACATAACTGTTACCTTCAATTACTTGGTCTTTATCAGGAATGTCATGCCATGCAATTATCCTGGGAAAAAAAAGAAAAAAATTGTCTTGCAATTCAAAATGGAGCTAATGTGTTTTGTCACATATTAACTAATAAATATATAAAAATGATCCTCTACAACATGCAATTTTGTGATTCGTGTTTTCATTTACCGTCACCTATCATGATTTGGGAGATGAGAAATTCATCCTCCATAATGTATATTTAACATGTTCGGAGTGTAGCTAGGATATTCCAAACTAATTCCTTTGAAAAAAATCCATATAGATACCATCTCTCGAATATATATCGGTGGGAAAAAAAAAAAAAAAAAAAAAATTTGCTTCTGAATGGATACTCCAAAAAATAATAATAATAATAAAATAAAATCCGGAATCGGGTTCAACCCAACCCAATTGCAGCCGTTTCTACCCGTTAACCAATTTCTTATCACAGAACGGAAGTAGAAACGCATTAGTAAAGAAAATGGCGGGAAAGAAAAGACTAAATATCCAACGGGGAAAAAAAAAATCATAAAAAATAAAAAGCTGTTAAGGATATGGTAAATGATAGAGGGACGTGAAAATACACGTCCAACGATTCACCTTCAAAATCTCCTTCAATTTAGCCTCTCCCTCTGTCCAACAGTTGGTTCTTTTCGATTTCATGCCTCCACATTTTTATTTTCGGATGTTTCTCTCTCATCCATTTCCTTCCGATCCTCCTCCCAACCCTAAATCAAACTACTTTCACAATGATTTCAACAATCAACCCACCCATTTCCCTGAATCCCAGTTAGTTGAACCCCTGTATACAATTATATACATATATGTAATTGTTGGAAATAGTTTAAGAATTGTTGAAAATGGAGGGGTTCAAGGTGTTTGGGTTCAACCGGAAATTTAAGATCACCGAGGTGGAGCCACCCACGGACGTGAAAGCGGCGTTCGTGAAGTACACCGATAAGGGGTCCCACATGTCGGTCTATCAGCTGCACCAGTTTCTGGTCGAGTATCAGGGAGAGGAAGTGTGCAGCCTCTCTGACGCGGAACGAATTATCCAGCAGGTTCACCATCTGCGAAAGGCCTCCCCCTCAAAGAAAAAGGACACTCGAAAGGATACCTCCTCTTCGAAGTCAAAGGACACTCGAAAGGATACCTCCTCCTCAAAGTCAAAGGACACTCCAAAAGGTCTCACCCTCGACGATTTCTTCCATTTTCTTTCCTCCGACGAACTAAATGGCCCTGTTACAACTCAGGTTCTCTCCATTCGTTAACATGTAATTTTAGGTGAATGAAGGAATTCAAGGAAATGACATTATTTGATTTTATGAAATAATTGCGGGAATTTATTTACTCGATGAAAAAACAGAGGAGGATTGCTTCAAGTAGTTGTGAACCGGGATCCCTATGAGCATGGATTATGTGAATATGGTGAAACAGGATTGGTGTAGGCATTCCAAATAGTTGGAATTCCGCTGAGTTCAAGTGAATCACATAACTGGATGAAATTTGAGCAACTAAATCATCTTTTAGTTAACTTGTAACTTTCAAGCACTACTTTTCGCTTTTAGAAGCAACAATTCCATAGATTATTGTTTTTATAGGAAAAAATGTACCCTGAAAGCTAATACCGTAGCCTCAGACATTGAACCCATAGAAGTAAAAAAAACACACACACACACACACACAAAGAAAAAAAAAGGATGATGACTACTGATTGTAAGTAGTATATGCATAGTGTAAATTTGTTACCTTGGCAAGAAGCACACTCACTTGCCCCAACGGGGACTTGAGCGATCAATATTCTATTTTGGAAGACGAGGAAGTACGACTAGGCTACAACAACCTTTGTTGGTTTATGCATTTTTCACATTATCCAAATTGTTAGTTGTTTACAATTACGGAATTTTTGCTAATAGGACAGTGTGGATGCAAAAGACATCACTCTGTTTATTATTTTCTCAATGAATTTTTGTTGCAATAAATGTATAAAGAAGAACAATCTTAGTCTATATAATTGTTGGATGAGAGGCTAAGCATTTGATTGGGTACTCTAGTAGCACCTCTGCATCTCTCTCTAAGCATAGATTGCTGGCCTACTACGTTACAGTTTCTTTTGAATGCCAAAACAAAGTGTAGTTTGTTGACGATGTAAGGTCTTAACGAAAAGAGGGAAAACATACCCTCCGAAAAAAAAAAACTTCTTAAAACATTCCAATCCCCATTTAGTTACACTGCTTTCACAATATATAACTAAATGGGGATTGGAATTTTTTTTTTTTTTTTTTTTTCATTCATGAAGCGCGTCATGGTTGTAACATTTAGATACTTGTAGGGTATTTGGAATGTCACCATTGTTTTACAGAATGAGACTTGTTCCATGCACTTTCACATTTCATGTTCCTGTTGTTTATTTGTAATCATGCCTATTTTGGAAAATAACTCGGTAACTAACGAAGCTATATGCTACATTTTTATGCATTTGGACCCCCTTTATATCTAAGTTCAAGTTCATGCAATTAGTTTTCTTTTCTCTCTCTCTCTCTGATTCATATGGAAGTTCCATAACAATTCAGGTAGAGAAAATTCTCTTACTTTCCCTTACACACAATGACATTTCAGGTGCACCATGATATGACTGCTTCAGTGCAACATTATTTCATATATACGGGTCACAATTCCTACTTAACAGGGAACCAACTGAGCAGTGATTCCAGTGACTTACCTATCATACAGGCTTTGCATAGAGGCGTCAGGGTAATAGAACTAGATCTCTGGCCTAATTCTGCGAAAGACGATATTCATGTTCTTCATGGAAGGTATGAACTCCTACCGTTTAGTTTTCCACAAGGTAATTTTCTTCATTAGTCTCCATGTGTTTGTTGCTGTGTTATAAGAACCTAATGTTTACCTCAGTTATGAATGGGAATGGCATGAAAAATAAACATCATTTCAAGCGGTTTTTCTATTTTTGTTGAGGAAAGAAAAGTTGGCTTCAATTGCAATATATGCCATCTTTTATGTCACTTGTAGCTTGTTCATTCATGAGATGCATGTCATAGCAGCAATATAGATGACATTACGATTTACACTAAAGGTCATTTTTCTACTGTAACTTTATCGAAGAATTGATTACGTAATCTTGAATTGATTTTGCTTGGTCTGTCTAGTATTTAGCTACGTATATTAGATCACTGAACTGGCCTCACATATGACCGTGCTTTCTGCCTCAGTTTCATCTAAAGAAAATATGCTCTATGCTATGAAAACTCTTGTTTTGTGGAGCTTGCGAGTTCTCCCTGTTTTCTTAATGTAGTTTTTTTCTTTTTTCTTTTTTCTTTTTCTTTTTTGTGAGTTAAAATATCTATAATTTGTAGTTTTCAATATGAATCCACATGAAAATTTGATTATTCATTCTTGTTCACATTTTATACAAACTGCAGGACCCTGACAACTCCTGTTTCTCTCATCAAATGCTTGAAGTCCATTAAAGAGCACGCTTTTGATCAATCTCCATACCCTGTCATTATAACTTTAGAAGACCACCTTACACCAGACCTTCAGGCAAAAGTTGCAGAGGTTAGTTGTCATTGTCTATCCCAATTTAGAATTTAAAAGCGAATGTTTTGATTTCAATTTCTTCCTAATAAGCAACACAAAATCTCCTCTAGATGGCCATTCAAACCTTCGGGAAAATGTTGTATTACCCTGAGTTAGGCTGCTCAGAAGAATTCCCTTCACCAGAAGCCTTAAAGCATCGGATTATTCTTTCAACCAAACCACCAAAAGAGTACCTGGAATCTAAGAATCCTAAGGACCTGGGAAATACCTCAACATTGCATAGGAGGGATTCATCTGAAGAAGAAGCGAGGAGGGAATCACTAGACCTTAAAGCTGAATTGGAAGATGATGACAAGGTGAGGGCCAAGAAATAAAATTTGTATCATTAAGTCATAAATCATAATTTAACAATAAAATTTACTTCATGGTATAAAATTTCTGAGATGTTCATTTCTTCAAAAATTTTCTCATGAACAGATTAAAGACAGCAATCAGCTTGATGAGGACAGTGACATCTATGATCGAAAATCATTCCAGGCAGGAGCTCCTCAATACAAGCACCTGATTGCAATCCACGCTGGTAAACCAAAGGACGGGTTGAAGGGGGCACTAAAAATTGAAATCGGTAAGATTAGACGTCTTAGTCTGAGTGAGCAAGCACTTGAAAAGGCTGCAGCTTCTTTTGGAACTGACCTTTTGAGGTATCAATTCTAGTTCTATGCACTGCAACCTGCAACTGTCAAGTGTTTACGCTTTTTGTTGAAGGACTGATTCTTATTTTAACTTTCCATTTCCTTTTTCTAGGTTCACGCAGAAGAATATTCTGAGGATATATCCAAAGGGAACTCGAGTCACCTCCTCAAACTATAATCCACTGACTGCGTGGATACATGGAGCTCAGATGGTAGCATTTAATATGCAGGTTAGTTTTGAAGATCTGGTGTCTTTATAAATCTTATCTTTATTACCTTAAGGCGAATTTTATTAATACTAATATTTTGTTTCTTCGTCGATTTTTCTTTTTGCAGTTTGATTAGTTAAAACTAGGCCAAACATTTACGGGCTCTGTCTTCTATTTTGGAATAAATAATTTATGTACTCTGTAGTGAACCTGAGTTGCATGTCATGGTTGTGTATGTTTACTTGTAGTCATGTACAGATCTCTGTTTTTATATGTGGTTGCATATGGTTAGATTACCGGCAATAACACCTACAATATTGATTCTAAAAATGTTTTGATAATGTTTCGAAAAACTTCTACTCAGTAAATGCATCTGAGATTAGCTATTGAAAGGTATTACTTCTTTTCTTTTGGTATAAGCAGGTTTTCATACTTGACACCAAGTAGTCGAGAAAAGCTTTGTTGAGTTGAGTATAAACAAGTATGACTGTTTCATTTATTACTGTCCCTTCACTTCACAATTAGTTCCTTAAAGCTGCCAGAAATGTCATTTTCCTTCATCAAGAATAACCTGAAGAAGGAATATGTGGAAAGATATGTGTTTCATGCCTTACTTTGACCTATTTCAGCACACTATTGTTGGAGGTATGAAGCAGTTGCTCTTTAGACAGATGAGAAGGGATGTCGAGATTCAATATCAAAATCATAACTTAGTGACTTTATTTGAAATTTGTTTAGTGTGCAGCAGGGGGAGGGATGCACACAGTGCTTGTATTTAAACTGCAACATGTGCTTTTAATGCTGGCCACCCTTTCCGATTGTATTCATATTTGGTGAATTGTTTCCGGTACTTACCTAATAGCATGCCTGAGAGAGTACAAAACCCCAACCCCAGCTCCTATCCTGAAAGAAAACTATATCACCACCGGAAAAAGAAAAAAAAACACTCTCAATATTTTAAAGTTTCCATATAATAATTTTTATCTAATATTCTTTGTTCCCCTGGAATTATTGTTTATTCTGAAAAAAATTAGTAGTTTCCTGGAAGGATTGTTTCTTTTGACAAAATTAAAATAGCTGCTGATAAGTGATAATGTTACATTTGCACACTTAGATATCAGGTTAGAAAGGGTAACTTCAACTCTGAAGGCATTCCCTTTTGTTAAACCAGAAGGATATTTATTTTATTTTATTTATTTATTTGAGTGACAGGGACGTGGCAAATCACTCTGGTTGATGCATGGGATGTTTAGAGCCAACGGAGGTTGTGGTTACGTGAAGAAACCCGATTTTCTCATGAACACAGGTCTAAATGATGACATATTATTTGATCCTAAAGCAGCTCTGCCAGTGAAGGAAACTTTAAAGGTGAGTGAGTAGACATAGTTTCGCTTTGAATTTCATTTGCCTGAGACATTATATATAGAACATTCAATTCTACTTAACAGGTGAGAGTATTCATGGGGGACGGATGGCGTTTGGATTTTAGCCAGACACATTTCGACACATTCTCACCACCAGACTTCTACACAAAGGTTAGTTCGAATAAATTGGTATGCTGGTCTTTATTTATGTATTGTATGTGGCTAAAAGTTAATGTTCTGTTCAAGAGATGTAATCTTTTGCTATGAAATTCGGAATTGCTCCTTCACTCGACGACATCTTGCTATTTTTGTGTGTCAACAAATGTTAACAGCATTTGATTTAAAGTATGTGCAGGATGATTAATGGAGGAGGTTATTGATTGATAAATAAAGTACTCTGTGGGGTTCATGAATTCTGCACATGCTATAAAATTCTGTTTGTTGCTTCAATAACAATCTCGACGAAAAACGAATATTTCAAACAGTTCAAAATTTTCTGTGGAATGCTTGTATCAGTTGTACTGATAGGATTCACAATCAAATGCTCTGATCATATATTAAAATTTGTTTCTACTTGTAAAAAATTTGAGAAAGCCAAAGTATATTTTATTCTGAGCTATGGGTGGAATATGTACGTTAGGTTCATTTAAGAGGAGTGCCAGCAGATTCTGCCAAGAAGAAGACTAGGGTAATTTCAGACGACTGGTCACCTGTTTGGGATGAAGAGTTTACATTTCCTTTGAGAGTTCCAGAGCTGGCTTTGCTTCAGATTGTAGTTCAAGAGTATGACAGTACGGATAAGGATGACTTTGGTGGGCAGACATGTTTGCCTGTCGCGGAGCTGAGACCTGGGATCCGAGCGGTTGCTCTTCATGACGAAAAGGGAATGAAATATAAATCCGTTAAGCTTCTCATGCAGTTTCAATTTGTATGAGCAGAACCTTTTTTTGGTTATTTTTTATATAGTTGTTGCTCGTGTGCTCTGTTTTGTTAGCCTTTACTCTTCAGTAGGATCTGCACATTCCATAGAATACAGATATTTTCGAGTATATTACCTTTTTTTTTTGTTTGATAGTTTGCCATAAAAAACTTGATCGCACATATATTATTTTCCTTTACTTATGTTCGGTATTTTGTGAACACAACTATTGTGCATTATGTTTGGTATATTTGTAATAATAAGTATGAAGTGTTGGAGACAGACACAGGATTTTAGAATATTTGAGAATCTGAAGAAATTGATAGAAATTTCAGAAGGGTGTAGATATTTTAAGTCGATGATTTTAGAAACTAAATTCCAACCCTTGATCGTAATGCACTATAGCTGTCTAAGTAAGTGGAACTATGGAGGATGTTATATAAATATATATGTAGTTCTCATTTGTAAAAACAAGTCGCAACCTGCAAAATAAATATGACATGTTTAACCACAGAGAGTTACGTATGTTTGAAAAATGTAAAGTGTTCACGATCGTCTGCTAATAATTAGTGTGATCGGGTGATACCCAAAATGTCTGTCTAGTGCAATAGGTCACAACATTAAACACAAATGCAAATTGGGGTTTAGATATAATAAAATGGATGGCATTTCAACTATTTCTTTATTTGGTATACAATTTAGGGTGGAAGACCTATCAAATTCCTAATTCGAATTTGTGCATCTGTTTTAATTGATTCTTTTAAAAATTGTGATATTTTACATCCTCAACAATTGGATGATACAAAATTATAAAACTATTAGAATGAAAAATCCATTCCCAAGAATGAAAATTCATACTAAACCTATGAATTCGTCATTAAGTAAATTTTTTTAAAAAATCAAGTTCCCAATAAATTCTTATGTTTCCAAGTTCAAAAACTACCACCACCGTCATCTTCCACCACCATAGTCAACCACAACAATCGCCGCATTTCACCACCGCTACCACCATTGCCACTACATCCACTACCTTCCACCACTACCACCAACTTCCATTGCCACCACCAACTTCCACTGCCTTCCACCACCGCCAACACCATCGCCACCACCAACTTCCACTGCCATCACCTTCCACCACTATGACCTTTGACCACCGCAACCTCTATTGCCTTCCACCACTGCCACTGTCGTCACCACCACCACTTACACCATTGTTGCCTTCCACCACTACCTTTACTGCCTTCCACTACCACCACCATCACCTCCACTGCCTTCCACCACCTACACCATTACCGCATTCGACCACCGCCACTACCTTCCACCATCATTGCCTACCCCACTAACGCCTTCCACCATTGCCTTTGCCTCCACCACTGTTACTGCCACCGCCTTCCACCATTGCCTTTGCCTCCACCACTGTTACTGCCTCCACCAACACCACTGCCATCCCCCACCACCACTGCCGCCGCCTTCCACCATTGCCGCCACCACCTTCCAACCCAACAACCTACACTACTACTGCTTCCTACCTCCACTGCCATCTTCCCACCTCCACTGCCATCTTCACCGCCATCCACCACTACCATCATTTCTTTTAAAAAAATTAGGACTAATTTCACTGATACCCCCTCAGAGCCAAATATCACATTAAAACATTTTTCGAAAATTATTATCACTTAGACCCCAAATGACTTTTCAGTCAATAACACCGTTAAAAATGTGCAAAAAAACAATTTTACCCTAATTTTTTTAATGCATTTTATTGTAAAATATTAAAAAATTAGAAGGACTAAAATGCCCTTACCCACCTTGCAAATTTCACACACTTCCATTCTATCACTACAAACCCTAATCACACAAAACCCAATTCATCATGCTTGTTGTGGTGATTTTGAAAGCTTTGAATATGTTGTGTGAGACCAAGGACAAAAATCATTTACTAAGAGGATTGGTACCCAAGCAATGGCAACGCCACCAACATCAACAATAGCGATCAATACCATAATTAGAGCAGTGGTCTTCGTCTTAAGGTTTCCTAGTCTTCTTCATCTCAATTTATACAGAGAAGAAGTGGGGCATATAGAGAGAGGAAATAGAGTATTTGTTGTACTATTACTAATTGCTTCTATTCCCATTTCTTTTGTTTTGTTGATCATGTTGTGTTAATGAATGGAAATCTTTGTAAATGGTAGATGAAAATGGAAGAGAGAATTACAATTCCTTTCTTACGAGGTATAACTATATTTGTTAATTTTTTGCTTACTGGGTAAGGGATAACTACATTTGTTAATTTTTTGTTTCCTGGGTAAGGGATAACTACACATTTGTTAATTTTTTGTTTCCTGGGTAACCAATCTTTTTGTTTTCTCTTCCAAAAAAAATAAATATTAAAAAAAATAAAAATATTTGATGATTATTACTTCTTGATTATCTTGTGTACATAATATAATATATATATATATATATATATATTATAAAGAATAATTGTAAATTTACGAGCACTAAAATGATTATTATCATTCCAGTCCTACACATTTCTTATTTGCATTCTAAATTTTAAATTTAACCAACCAAATACAAAAATAATTATTATCATTCCACTCCTACACATTTAATATTTGAAACCAAACAATTGGAATAAAAATGATCATTCCATTATGTTGAAATATATTTCTATATAATTGTGGAATAAAATCCCCACCAATCATAGTGATCCTGTTAATTTCCTTCCAATTATAAATATTTCTATATAATGGTGGAGCATAATCTTCCATCACCGTGCCTCATTTAACTATTGTACTCCTCCCATATATTCTTATTTTTACCATACCTATGTATAGGTTCTATGTACTCAAGCAATATGCAGACATTTTTGTCCATAGATATAAGTTTTAGTGTCGAACCATGTATATGTTTGTGTTCTCTATCTTTCTCTTTTCCCTTTTCCCTTTTCCTATTTGCGTTTCTTATTTTCGCATCCACTTTTAACACATTTCATTCTCATTCTCATTCCATTCATTCCATTTTCACTTGCCATTCCATTTCTGCAGCATTAAGTTTAGTCTTAACTCAAGTAAACAAACTTGTTAACCTAAATTAAAAATAATTTTCAAATAGTAATCATTTAAGAGTAATTTGGTATACTTACATATTTTCGTTTCTATAAATAAATAAATAATTAAATAAGTAAAAAAATACCAGATTTGCCACTGTACGCTTCTTCCATGGTCCGTGCTTTTTCAGTAAGGCACATGGACCTTAAGAAAAGGCCCAAACCCAAACTAATATACGCATCAATACTATCCCCTACAACAACAATCGATCAAAACAATCCATAATATGAATATAATTGCAAATTTGCAAGTTCTATAATTGCAATTTGTTCAAAAGCTCTATAGATTATCTTAAGTGGTTGGACACAAAACGTGTTATTTCAGGAATCACTATCATTGCTCACATTGATTGCAAAGATCACAACCAAAAAATATGAAAATTAGGAGTTGATAATTATTTTTTAATTTTAGTATCTATCTTTTTTTAAAAAAAAAAATTGTTTAATTTTAAGGAACTTTTTTTTTAAAAAAAAAAAAAAAAAAATTGTGGTCACCAAAATATAATTTCTATTAACAATTATATGATCTAAATTAAGAAATGCTTGGTGATAATAAAGGAATGAGTTTTAGGAATATGTTTCACCTAAAGAGAGGGAATGAGCCCAACTGCCCTAGGGATGGCAACAGGGCAGGTTTGGTCGGGTGTACCC
>JAOTQH010000014.1:2412718-2425350 GCA_025631255.1 Cornus kousa | reverse complement strand
AGTAGAAATGGAATCAATATGGGTACCCTTAATACAAACGGATTATCTGTGTGTCACTTATGTCACGGACCCCAATTGAATGTGGGTCCTACGAACCCACATGTTCCACATTTCTATATTGTTTTTAGTTCGATAGAGTCGAATTAGTACTAAACAGATATTTTGAAACGGTGTATCAAGACTTTTGAGACTGTTAGGTTACTATAATGTTTTTGAAGCAGATTGTTTTAATAGTAATTAAAGGTATGTTTAGTAACAATTATTTTTTATAAGATTTTAAAATTTAAAAATATAAAAATAAAAATATAATAATTATTTTAAAAATATCATTTTAGAGTTATTATTATTTTTTGGGTATGTTCATCACATATTTAGGTTAACAAATCATACCATTGCTTATTAAATTTTGATAATTTTCAATTTTGTAAGTGCTAATAAATTAGGATACGTTATTAAATGGTACTCTAATACTCCCTAATATTTAGGTTAACAAATGACAAATCATACCATTGCTTATTAAATTTTGATAATTCTCAATTTGAAAAAAGACACCAACCTTCACTAATGTACATTAAATTACACTCTTTAAATCTTATCAATTATAAATAAAAAAATAAAAAAAACATACGTGGGAGAAACAATAACAATAATTGGTGTTACTTATAAGTCGGCACCACAAGTCTTATTATGTGCAAGTATCTCTCTCTAGTCTTGACATGGCCTCCTCCGCTCAAAACGAACACCACCTCCGTAACCCGTACGGCACCATCACAGCTCCGCCGCCAACGCCGTCGATCCAACCCAACCCTCTCTCCTCATCGGACGCCGCGGCTGCGGACGTTCTCTCCCGACTCCTTCATCGCCTCCCACCCAATCTCTCCCTCCCTACTCGCCGCTCACCTCCACCACCACGCACCACCTCTCCTCCCCTCATCTCTCTCTCCGACCCAAACCCAACTCTCCTAACCAACCTTCTCTCTGCTTCTTCTCAACTCGGTTTCTTCCAACTCACCCACCACTCAATACCCTCCCAACTCGCTCACTCAGCCGAGTCCGATTCACTCTCTCTCTTCAACCTCCCTCACGATCAGAAACAGCTGTTTTTCCCCAAAAACTGGCCCCTCGGCTATGACGGCGATGACGACGAAGATGACGGTGGAACGGGTGACTCGTTCTGTTTCGACTCGTCTTGTTCTACTGAGTCAACCGAGTTGTCTTTAGCTTCACTGGGAGAGTTCACACGAGAAATGGAGAGAGTGGGATTGGAGGTTATCGGAGCGCTATCCTGCGCGGTGGGTTTTGAGAACCCGGTCCGAGAGGACCTCAGTCGGGTCTGTTCGTTGATGTGGGTTTCCGAGGGCACCGGTAATAAACCCGCTATGTCGGGTAAGTTTTACCCGTTTATAGTCGGGTTACAGTATCAGATCAGGTGCCAGAAATATTCTATGTTGTCGGACTCCGGTTGGGTTTCTGTGTCGCCCCAGGTCGACTCGGTCTTGGTCACACTCGGAGACATTGCTCAGGTGAAGTTTTCATTGGCTTTTGTGACTTCTTTTTTCATTTTTTATATATATAATATTTGATTTTTGACTTGATCCGACTTGACTGTATTCGAGTGTGGATTGGATCCGGGTAAAAGCGGGTAAACCAGTTGAGATGTTTGAAATGGGGCCTGACAGCGGACCCCACTTAACCCAACTAATCAACTAGGGTTTTATTTTCTAGTATTGTCTTTTGACACGTAATGGGTAATGTGATGACTAACTATGAGATGGTAGCCACATTAGCTTGTAGAGAAGATAATGACGACTTACTACTTCAATGAATATGTATGGTTGCATTTGTGTATCCATATGAATTGAATACTAATTGTCCATAGTGCTTGTGTAGAATCATAATACGCAACCATTTGAATAAAATAATATTACCTCCGTCCAATATTGATAGTCCACTTTAAAAATTATTGATAGTCCACTTTAAAAATTTTAACTCATTATTTTTGTTTATTTGATGTTATTTTTAGTTATTTTATTTTTATATACGTATATATTATTTATATCCTATATTAGATGTTTATTTCGGTAATTTTAACTTAAAAAAATTTGACTAAAAAAATTGTAATTCAACTTATTATTAATATGAGATGGATGTAGTACATAAATTGCTACTGTAACTGATGTAGTACATAAATTAATGGAACAATCCATCTTCATTTCTGGTACACCTTTAAAAGTAGTAATCAATGAATACCATATTTTATCCCAATGCAACATCATAGTTTTATGAGTTTATGTAAGATTGAAATTTAGCATTTTAGTTGGTTATGCTTAGTGGAATGTTGTACTCGAAATTGTGTCATGGTCATCTTTGTTGTGAAAAATACATAAAAAGAAAAGAAGACGACATTAAACTAACTCGCACTAAACTCAGGTTACAATAGTTGGTCCATACAGAATTAGTGTTACAATAACACATGTGAAATACCAATATACCCCCAATTGATTGGTAATAATGAAACTAAAAAATAAAAAATGATAATGATAATCTTAATTGTAAGGTCATTTTCCCCTCCTATACTCTGTTTCAACATATATTGCTTTATGGGATAATTAAAATTCTTGTGAAGTTTGGCAAAAGCTTGTGTTTAGCCTGATAAACGAAGCCAAATGATCATCGATTGAAATAGGTTTGGAGCAATGGGAAATTAAAGAAAGTAAGAGGAAGGCCAGTGCCAAGCTTGAAAGATGGCAACGGCACACGGTGCATATCAATGTCACTGCTGCTCACTCTTCCTCTAGACAGCACCGTCTCCACCATCATTCCAGGGCTAGTTGCCGGTGGCGGCGAAGAAGATGAAATCAATAGAGATGATGGTGGTCGTGTGGATATTATTGGAGAAGTTAGAGTCTTCAACTCATTTCCTTTCGAGGACTACGCTTGGAGAGTCTACCATGAAAGGCTTCTTCTCAAGGACCCGCTCGACAGACACCGCGTCTAAGTTTTGCTGCTTTTGATTTGTAGTTGTTGATGATGTGTTGCTTTTTTCCTTTTACTCAGTGACACAAAGATCTCTCTTGTATTTTGCTTGAAATCCCTCATTTGTGATTGGGAACCAAATTTTAGTTGTGTATGATTGTAATTGAGTTTCACAATTTGGTATTGTAAAAGTTTAAAATGAGAGAAATGTTGTAACTTATTCTTGTTCATTCTCCCTCTCCAGTGTGGCCCTAAAGCACAGAAAAATGGACTTCTATCTTGTTTTTTTTTTTTTTTTACTTTGGTGAGTTGTATTGTTAGTATTTAATTTACTGATGACACTATATCATTAATATCTTGGTATTTAATCTATTGATGACACTATATCATCAATATTCCACCAAGGTAGGAGGATTTGTCTTGGAGCATGAGTCGTTTATGTGTGAATGTATTGCTTGTAACTAAGGTAGAGCCTTGGGCCCATTAAATGTTTTCTTTTTCGAAAGTTCAGGCCCATTAAAATACTGAAAAGGAAGGGGAACTAATCTATATCTATCCTTACTATTAAGTGTAAGTCATTTTTTATTTATTTTTATACATTTTTCTACCATTTTATTTAAATTAAACTCCATCTTATATATATATATATATATATAAACTGAAAATTTATAGATATCTGGAGAACTTTACATAGAAAAAACTGAAAATCTCTCACTAAGCTGTTCATTCTCCCTATTTAAGTGCAGATTTTGTAGTCCTCTATATATACACAAAATTTATGTTATAAAGTTCAAGGAACAAAAATAAACTTTTGTGAATTTAGTTCAAAGTTTTAACTAAATTTTCTCTAATTCTAAATCCAAACTACCAATTCGAGCTCTTTCGCAAAGATAACAATTATGGTCTTTAAACACACTATTGTGTTTGTTGTGGGAGCTGTTTGCTTCTTTTTCCAGCAAGTTTCTGGTCCTCCTCGTGGAAACTTCAAAGTGATGCAAAGGGGGTGGTGTAGGAGGTTAATTAATCAGGTGGTCTCAACACTCCTTTCTTGTTCTCTATTGTGGTGGAAGATATATGGTTGTGGTATGTGTGTGTGTGTGTGTGCGCTATATATATGCTCCAATTCATAGGTAACCATGTGGCTTTTGAATATTCAAGTTCTCTTTTATTCATGATGTTGTGTTCCATGATGTAAATTCATTGATAATATGCTTTCTTGCCATTGCAAAAAAAAAAAAAAAAAACACTTTTTTTTTTTTTTTTTTTTTTTGCGTTAAACATTTCCATTCTTTTATTTCCTTTGTTCTCTCAAATAGTTCAAAAGGAGGCAGAGATTTCTGTACACCATTCTTCAATAATCAGGTAAAGAAGTACAGTTTTCCCTTAAATCTTTTAATTTGTCGTCTAAATTTTTTATTTGTAGTGTCGGTTCTTTCTGTCATTGCATGAATTAACTCAAAAAATTATTATTATTATTATTATTTTATTTTATTTTTTTGGTTTTGGTTTTGGACTGTTTTGATGCTTTTGTTTAAAAAATATATATATCATCTTTTGAATTTTACTATAAATTGATCGTCTCTTATTGCCATCATTGATCAAATGTAAGTATGAAATGGGTATGCTGTTATAGAAAAGCTTTGAATGGTAATTATGCATGATATTAGCAACAAAAAGTAAGAATTTGAATGATATTCTCAAGTGCTCTCTCTTTAATCTTTATTCTCAATTCTCTGTCTTCTTTGTAAGGAAAAGCCGAAAAGCCCACCACATGATTTTTATTTTATATGAAAGATATGTTATAATACATTAAATTTAGCAAAATCCACATGAGAGATATGTTATATATAGAATTTTATTTTATTTCCATCAAAGCCATATAATGTTAATCTGACATGAACAATTCACCTTTGCCCAACAGTTAGTTACTTTATCGAACTATATCACTTATTCCATTGTTTGGCTTGTATGAATAATATTTTTATTTACGCGTTGACTATTTAATCATTTAACAATATTGTTATCGGATTTGGATCTACAATGACGAGAGTCTCGTATACTTAGATTTGCCCTTTAATAAGAATGTCATCGTTTCTTGAAGATATGATTTTAATAATTCTTTTCTGCAAAACAATTGGCCATGCATGTTCTTCATCAATGCTTTTGTTTATTGGATTTATAAAAGTAAAAAAAATAAAATAAAATAATAATAAAAAAGATGTTGATGTCCATTGGACCTAAAGTAGTTTGCTTCTTACATTATAGTGACAATATTTGAATGAAAACCTCTATAATTTTCATTCGTTCTCTCAATTTTTCGTTTGTCCATTTTTCTCCCCCCGTAAAATGTTTTTGACAAAGCACTTGCATAGCAAATTCTTCATGATTAGAAACATTAACATTTTAAAATAAGAGAAATGATTTGTGTACAACATAGATATAATTTATATATCTACTAATAGTGTGTCACATGGATAATATGTATATTATTTAATGAGTGTTTTATTGTTGATTTAAAATTTAAAATTTTCACAATTTTATAAAATTCGCAAGTGTCTTTTTGGCTAGCAACTCTACAAGTATGAATCAAATGACTCCAATTATTAAGATCAAACGAAGTAGGAGTAACATTTTGATTTTTGGTTTTGAATAATTCTACCACTTTAAAGTCTATAAAAGCCAAAGTGAACCAAATTCAACTTGTTTTCTCTTATAATTTTGAATCTAAAAGACAAGGTCAATTTTTTTTTTTTTTAATTACTATTTCAATTAATCTTATCACTTAAATTCTATAAAATCAAATTGGTTCCTTGAATTATCTTTTCTTATCATTTGGTTCAACTTTTCTTTTCTTCTTTTTATTTTTTGTTCTGTATAGTTATCATTTATTTATTTATTTATTTTTTATTTTTTTTGTATTGTGTTTTTTTTCTTCTTGGATACACACGCACCAATTATTTATTTATTTCCATTAAGGGCTCACAATTGCAACCTTCCATTTGAAAGAAGGAAGAGATACCACACTCCAAGCCCATGGTTGAAATTTATACTTGTTGAGATCTTTCTGGCTTTGAGAATTATAAAATACTCAATTAAAATAAAATGGATTGCAACATTATATGATAATGATATGCATTTCACAAGAAATATATTTTTATGTTTGGGAACACGAAATTAGTAGTTTGGATTTGGAATTGGATTAAAGTTAACTAAAATTTCAATTTCTTTTTAAATAAAAATCCAATTCTAATTCTAAGTGCCAATTTGATGCTCCCAAACTCAACATGAATTTTAAAACAAGAATTATCCGGTTATTCTTAAAGATGACATGATAATGTAGATTTAGGTTGTATGTTACTCAATGTCAAGTCATCAAACCTAAAATTGAATCAACTCATAAAGTTGTAATTCGTAGCCAAAAAGACATATACGTGGAATCTTATTATGTTATGTTCGGTTACATAGAATTGATATTTTGAATATAATTTTTTTCAATTTTAATTCCAAGACAACAATTCCATATAACTGAGCATATCAATTTTATTTTAATGGTGTTCGGCTGCATGAAATTGGAGTATTGAAATTAAAATTTGTGAAATTTGAAAAAATGACTAAGAAAATCGAACGAAATTTTTTTCAAATTTCAATTCCAAACTCTAATTCTATGCAGCTAAACAAGCTGAACACACCCTAATCTTTTTCTCTTTTCCATTAGGCTGGAGAGATTTTGTCATGCTCAAAGCATCTAATTTAATTTGAGAGATTCTTCCAGGGAAAAAAATGATACCAAGAAGATGATTACATAGACTTCATCTTGTCCTTGATGTCCAGGTTTTTGATCCCTTTGGACCACATAAAATTTCACACACTTCAGAAATGACCTCATGCACAACTTTTTTGTTTATTTGGATATAAAATATTTTTCTTAAATTTTGAATAATTAAACAATAAAAAGTAAAAAGTAAAAAGTAAAAAATAAAATATTTTTTAAAAAAATAACTTACATCCAAACAAACAGAGCTTAAAACAAAATTTAGTTTGAATTGCCTTGTTAACTGCACTCATTTCAAGATTTGTTGAAATATTGTCAATCCAAGTTAATTTCAAATAAATTTAAGGAAGCATTATTCTTCCAAGCAATCAAAAGCAATATAGTTCATAAGATCAAAATATTAGAGAGAAATTAAGAGCGACATCAACAAAAGTACATGGGTAGACATATATATATACAACATATACAAGTAGAAGCAGTGAAGCACCAATAAATAATGTTGTGTTTGTTTGAATTAAATTTCTTGGAATTTCAAGATGTCGATTTAGTATTTATAGTAGCTAAAATTGATGAATTAACAAGGAATGACTTTCTATAAAGTAGAAATAAAATGTAAATTAGTTTGAAATGAAAAAATTATGAAACAGAGAATTCGTAGTAGGACGATTCATTCAATTCGGATTACAAAAAGGATGATATAATAATGAATAGTCCAAAACTCGAATAAATTTAACTGTTTTATATGAACTGAGATGACATACTACATCATTAAATATAATGATGTTATCATTACATCATCTTTACTCACATAAATTTATTCCGATAACTCTCATTCTCAATATCATTACTCCTTAATTAAACTTAAAATAATTGATCAAAGAAATGTCAAGGTTCGAATCTCTCTTCCTACTAGGCATTTAAATAAATAAAGCTGATATCCTAACAAACTCAAGGCAAAACCCTACTTATCCATCCAGTAGTGACTGTAAGCTGTAAGTAGCTATCAACTTAATCTTCCTGAAAAGACATCCAAACAGTCCCTTACTATCAAAGAGTATAAAGTAATTAAACAAAGATAGTCCCCATCAAAAACATGATCGAGTTCGTTTCTCCAATTTGTTACTAATATTTTCTATTTCTTTTATAGATTGCATTTTATAGGTTATATGAGTATTAATAGGCCACCTTTTGATAAGTGGGAAGAATTGGGTGGGAAGCAAACACATGATAAGATGTGTTTGGCATTTCATTGTTGCTGCGAAGGTAGAACCAGCTTCTGAAGTTGTCTTAACTTGGAAAAAAAGCGATGGGTCACCTGTCAAACAAACAACACCCAAAAGAAGTCAAATGACAAAGGTGCACAAAACAAGACATATATAATATGCTGGTGAACTCACTTGCACAAAAAGAAGAAAAAGAGTGTTCCTTAGCCTTTACTTTTCTCAAACATAAAGCTACCCATAATTTGGGTTTATTTATGATTGGCTTTCAAAACAAACTAGGGTTAATAAGAGCCTTAATGATGCATCAATTGGCAGTTGAGGGGTTGTTGGGGACAAAGAAAGATATATATATATATAGTAGGGTCCTCATCATGTGGTAATATAGTTTTAAGAATATATATATTGAGTGCAATACAATTATCACCTTGCAATTTGTGTTAATCTCTTATTAACAAATTTTATAATTTAGTTTTAAATTTGTTGGTTTAAAAAATAAAAAATAAATACTTAATTCACATGATGTAACGTTTTTTAAAATGCATCTCCACGTACATGAAAGAAACATCTCTTTATAAGTGTTGAAATGTCTCATTCTCGTCACACACACACACACACACACACACATCTCTCTGTATATACAAGAGAGATCTCTTTACAAGTGTAAAAACATCTCATTCTCGTCACACACACACACATATATATATTAAAATAAACATCATATGTTAATTCCTCAAAAATTACCTCAAGAAAGGTAGGAGACAAACAAAGATTACAATTATAAGCTTAATTTGATATGATTGAATAACTTCTGATTTGGGCATCACACTAAGCTCTTAATTTTCGTTATAAATTGATATTGCTGGCTTAATGGTAATTTTGGATTAAGCACTAATTAATAATAATCCTTCTTTGTTTCTTATTTTTTATTATTATATATTGGGATTGGTTATCTATTCTACTCCGTATATGTTGATGGGGTGGTGGTGGTCTCCTCTGTCCCTTTGCAACCTCATTAAGACAAAACCACCCCCACAAAAGAACAAACACGCTTATATATAAATTAGATTATATATTTATCTGTACCATATTATTTTAAAATAGCAGAAGTAAAGAAGAGAAGCAGGGTGTGACACCACTTTCAGAAAAACTGCATTGATGTCTCTAGACTCTCTACCACGAATTATCAAACTTTCTGATTTTCGTCCAAGCAAAAAGTGGACTCAATGACTAAGAATCCTATCATGCATTAAAAGTAACCCATATGTAGGGAATATTGTAAAAAAAAATTCTAAATTAGATTTTTCCCAAAAAAAAACCCAAAACAAAACCCCTTTAAATAATTAATTTGACAAAATTTGTTTGAATTAACTGGAATTATTACTCTTACTCGTTAAATTATTTTTAAAAACAAATAAAAACCAAATGACATGCTAAGTCAAGTAAAGAAGTCACACATAACAAAACGAGAAAAAGAGCGATACCCATTCAGAAGAATTGTGTTATTTGGGTCACCTATAATGCATGAAACCTAACTCTTTTTTTTTCTTTTTCTTTTTTTTTTATGACTATTTTGCCCTTCTATCATTTTTACTATCATTTTGACACATTGGCCCTCTGATATTAATTATAATTTTGATCAAAAGTCATATCTCTCTCTCTCTCTCTCTCTCTCTCTCTCTCTCTCTCATACTAAAAAAAATGTTAGGGCTTGTCACTTGCCCGTGTAAGTTTCAAACAGCTCTCTGGTGGGTACATATAAACATTAACAATATTGACACGCACACATTGCTTCTAATGATTAACTCAATTCTTAGGTTTGGCCAAAACAACTTTGATTCTTAGACACCTTTCAAAAATTAATAAATAAAAAGAACTTCGATATTTAGAGTATTGAAGATATGGTGGATTAGGTGAGATTAGGAAAGAAATAAAGAGGGTCGGTTTGAAGTGGTTACAGTGTTCGTAAAGGACCCTTGTTTTTCAGTTCATTCTCTCGTGTCACAGATGACAACTCAGAAAGAAAATAATAATTCTATTGCAAAGGCAGGGAATCAAATTATTATTGTTATTTTATTTATTTATTTTTTTTACAGAGATTTCAAATTGGGCAAAGGTTTACCATTTCTTTCTCTATTAATCACACACATGAATCCCATAAGCTGCATAATAAACATCACATTTAAAATGAAAGATAGAATTTTTGCAACCACGAGAAAATGATAATGAGTGTGGTATGGTGGTTGACTGGCAATTAATTTTCGTTCTATTGTACAAATGAGCGTTAGCTTAAACTTTGCCTAAATGGAGAAGATATAAGACTCGAATACAGGACTTTCGAATGCTGAAATAATTCAACCTCGGACAAAACAACACTTGCAACTCTACTAGAGAGGTAATATAAGTGAGTATGCTTACATTTGCTAAATCTTTCATTAATCTATGGTCTTTGTGAAGAATTCATTTGCAAATTTTTGATAGTTTGGGAAATTTCTTGCAACATTAGGAGTGTGTTTGCAAGACTTTGATAGTTTGTGAGAGTTTATTACAATTTACCTATAAATTATAATTTTACCTTGTGATAGAGACACATTACATTAATAGGGGGCCCTTCTATTTGCTAAATCTTTCATTAATCTATGGTCTTTGCGAAGAATTCATTTGCAAATTTTTGATAGTTTGGGAAATTTCTTGCAACATTTTGGAGGGTGTTTGCAAGACTTTGATAGTTTGTGAGAGTTTATTACAATTTACCTATAAATTATAATTTTACCTTGTGATAGACACACATTACATTAGGGGGCCCTTCCATTTTATGGATCCACCTAGGAGAAGCCCTCAAACATAACTCTCTTATGGATTCCTTGACTTTTACAGTTTTTACTAGAAATTGGTAATTATTTGATCAGTAAAGTAATTTGGCAAAGAGTTGTTTCACCTTACAATTTGGATGTTGGGAACTTGGGGCTTAGAATCCTCTTAAGTTTATCAGCCTTCAGTACATAGAAGAGACTATATATTTGATGGTAAATTATGAAATGTTCTAAAATATTAGATATTAGTATTATCGTAGATTTATTACTAATAAAATTTTAAAAAAAATAAATGAAGAGAATTTTAAAAGTAAGGAGTTCAAATTTATATAGAAGTCATCTTTAAAAAAAAAAAATATCTTAAGACGGAGTATATGTAACCATGAATGATTATGAAATGTTGTAATAAGACCACACTATCATCGTCCACAAAATAAATAAATAAAAAATAAATAAATGCAGGGAAATTACAAGCATGTTGACTCCTAGGCCCATGTGCCACAGTTCATATATAACAAAACCACCCTTGCATACGTGACGGAAAAAGATTGAAGGTGAAGAAGGACCCCGTGGGTAAACTTTGAAATCACTCCTCACTCACTCTCTCTCTCTCTCTCTCTCTCTCTAGATTTGCGAACTAAACTATGGAGAACGAAGTAGTTAGAAATGGATCAAAAAGAAAATCTGAGAAAGACCTCTCTCCTTCCAACAACAATGACCAAACCTATTTCTTGAAGACAGCCCTTCTCACCAAACCCAAATAACCAAATCAAAAACAGTAACAGGTTAGTCTCTCTCTATCTCTATCTCTCTGATATGTTCTTTTCTTTCTCTATATTTCCTGCTCTCTCCTCTCTCTCACACATCTCATCACTCCCCCTCTGATGCAGCCACCTCGCCGGAAAGCACCACTCTTCCCCTCCGAAACAATGAAACACGCCGGTCGCAAATCCAACAATCTCTCCATATTCGTCGTCGTCTTCTCCATATTCCTCTTCGGATGCTTCATGTACAATGAAGACGTCAAGTCCATTGCAGAGTTTCCATTTTCGTCCAGGCCTAAAGCTCAAGAAATCCAAGAAGAACCCTCCAAAAACAACAACGACCCAGTTCAAGAAATCGACAAAAAAGGCGATGAGCGCGAGTTTTCGATGAATTCAAGAACTGTAGTGGAAACAGAGGTTGGGAATTCAGACGAGAATACCCAAGAAAGTGTGGCACTGAAATCGAGTGTATCGAAAGAAGATGAGCAAAACGTCGAATGGTCTGCCGTCGACGACGACGACGACGAAGAGATTGAATTGCCACCGGAAAGCTGTGATCTTTATACTGGGGATTGGGTGTTTGATAACACGACTCACCCACTGTACAAAGAAGAAGAATGTGAGTTTCTCACAGCTCAAGTGACTTGCATGAGAAATGGAAGAAAGGACTCAATGTATCAAAATTGGAGGTGGCAACCCAGAGATTGTTCTTTGCCCAAGTAAGAATTTTGATTCTTGAATTCCCAAATTTTTAATCTGTTTTCAATTGGGATTTTGTGTGTGTGTTAATGATTACTACATGTTTGTTGAAGGTTCAAAGCAAAATTGTTGCTTGAGAAACTAAGGAATAAGAGGCTTATGTTTGTTGGGGACTCATTGAATCGGAACCAGTGGGAGTCCATGATCTGTTTCGTTCAATCAATAGTTCCTCCGGGCAAGAAGAGCTTGAACAAGAACGGCTCTCTCTCTGTTTTCAGAGTTGAGGTCTCTCTCTCTCTCTCTCTCTCACACACACACACACACACACACACAGACAGCAATAATTGTCTGTAATGATGATTAATTGGACATTTGGACTATATTCCCC
>JAOTQH010000014.1:2395422-2406733 GCA_025631255.1 Cornus kousa | reverse complement strand
AAACAATATCCCCTTACCAGCCTACTAGGTGAACCCTTGAGGTTGCGAAGAACATGATGAGCTGCCTCAAGGTGAGGTGTACGTGGAGTATGCATAAATTGACTAATCACACTAACAACGTAGGCAATATCTGGGCGCGTGAGAGAAAAGTAAATCAGTCTCCCAACCAATCGCTGAAATCTTCCCACATCATTTAATGGGTCTCCATCTATATCATTAAGCCTATGGTTATGCTCAATGGGAATATCAATAGGTCTAGTTTTAAGCCTTCCTGTTTCAGCCAACAAATCTAACACATACTTCCGTTGAGAAATGAACACCCCTTTCTTTGTTCTGCACACCTCGATGCCAAGAAAGTATCTCAATGATCCGAGGTCTTTAACCTCGAACTTTGACCCAAGAATGACTTCATTCGACGAATCTCTTCTAGATCATTTCCAGTGATAACAATATCATCAACATATACAATAAGGGCAGTGGTGTAGCCTTGGTGCTTCTTAATGAGAGAGTATAATCTGCCTGACTTTGTGTGTACCCCACTCTTTTCATAGCAGTGGTGAACCTATACAAGGCTTTATTTAGCTTGCATACTAAATTTTGACTGTTGGCAAGCTTAAACCCTGGTGGCATAGTTATATACACCTCTTCCTCCAAGTCACCATGACGGAAAGCATTCTTTACTTCTAGCTGATGTAAGGGCCAATTCAAATTAGTTTTTTTTTTTGAAACTCGGAACTCCCCTGGGCAGAGCTCCTTTGGGACCCACCCCAGGCTACAAACCGAGGCCACGTGCACCGGCCCCACAACACGCGCAGCAGTTTAATTAGGAACTCGCAAAGAAGGCGCTAAGATTCGAACCATGGCCATAGGCTAGGGTGTGCACTTCTGGTTGTTAAGAACGTCCTGGCTTCCAACTCTGCTACCGCCCCTAGGGGCCCAATTCAAATTAGTTGCCAAAGAAAGAAGAACACGTATAAAGTTCATCTTGGCAACTGAAGCAAATGTTTTCAAATAATCAATTCCATAGGCCTGAGTGAAGCCCTTTGCAACTAACTGAGCTTTATATCTTTCAATTGTTCCGTTTGCATGATACTTTATTGTGTAGACCTATTTGCATCCTATTGGTTTCTTACCCCTAGGTAATGGAACAATATCCCAAGTATCATTCTTCTCAAGGGCCATCATTTCTTCAAGCATAGCTTTCTTTTATGGAGTTTGACTGAGAGCATCTGAAACACTAGAAGGAACAACAGAGGAGATTCACGAAGTGAAAGCACAATATGTAGATAAAGCATCATAGGATACAAACTGAGATATGGGATGCTTTGTACAACTACGAATACCCTTACGCCAAGAAATAGGGACATCAAGATCAACATGAATGCTATTAGGAAAAGAATCAGGAGTATCAATGTCAACTAAGAAATTACCTGGATCGAAGGAGACTTCTTGATCTTGGGGTGAGTCAATAACTTGTTTTGCCCTGCTAGTGTAGACAATTGGCCGCTTTCCGTGCTGCAAATTATTAGTGTTAGGAGGACTAGACATAGGCACCTCAGTAAGAAATTCCCCCTGAATGGGAACAGGCAAAGGAAGGGGGCATTCCCTCTGAATGGACAACGGATTCTCTACCTGTATAGTAGTCTCCCCCTGTAAAGAATCCCGAGCAGTGGAAAAAAAAAGAACAGACTTAAAGAATGTAACATCCATGGAGACGAGTGGTAGGGTTATAAAAACCGGTACCCTTTTTGAGTGGCATAGTATGATTAGTATCCAAGAAAGACATATCGGATTGCCTTAGGGTCCATTTTGTCATTGCGATGACGAATGTGAACATAACAAACACAACCAAACATTTTCAGAGGGACAGTAAACAAGGCAGTGTCATGGTGTAAGACAGAGAAGAGGGATTGATACCCAAGAACCTTAGAAGGCATGCGATTGATAAGGTATGTAGCTGTTAAGGTTTTTTCAGCCCAATAACTTTTAGGCACTCCCATCCCAATTAGAAGAGAACGGGTCACCTCTGTAATATGACGGTGTTTTCTTTCAGCTACACCATTCTGTTGTGGTGTATCGACACAAGAGGTTTGATGAACAATCCCGTTATCAGCAAAAAAGGAGGCAAGACCATCATACATAAACTCTTCCCCATTATCAGATAGAAGTATTTTGAGGGGACAACCAAACTGAGTATATACCATCCTATGAATGGTTTTAAAAATGGAATGAACTTCATCTTTGGTTTCCATAAGATAAAGCCAAGTATATTGAATAAAGTCATCAACAAACACAACAAAGTATTGAAAACCAAGTACTGAAGTAGTAGATTTAGGAACCCATACATCAGAATGAACAAGCTGTAAAGGAGCTGTATTTTTATTAATACTGGTAGGATAAGAAACATGACATTGTTTGGCAAGAACGCATGTTTCACAATTTAACTTAAATGATTCAACAGAAGCAAACTGGGGAAGCACGTGCTTCAAAACAGGAAGAGGTAAATGGCCTAGTCTATTATGCCATCGCATTAACAGATCTTTATTGACATTACTATTCCTAACACTAGATTGATTTGCAACATAATAAGAAGTTGGCCTCGCGTTCAACAAATACAAGCCATTGTCCTCATGTCCACTTCCAATCATCTTACCCGTATCCAAGTCCTGAAACACACAGTGAGATGAAAAAAAATGTTACACTACAATTCAAGCCTTTTGTAATGTGACTGATAAAGAGGATGTTATTGGTAAACTTTGGGACATGAGGAACATAGGATAAGGTAAGATAGGAGAAGCAAAAACAATGCCCTTCTTCGCAATAGAGGTGAAGGTGCTATCAGTCACTCAAACCTTATCCTTATCAGAACATAAACTGTATGAAGAAAAATCAGATGCCATACTGGTCATGTGATCAACGACTTCTGAATCAATGATCAAGGTGGCCCACCAGATAATGTTGAAACCTAATGTGCTGAAAAGGTACCTGCTGAGCGAAGTTAGAGGTGGAAACGGAGGAATGTTGTGCTGGTAGATGTTGGAGAGCATTAAGTTCAGGCCCAAACAAAGAACTAGGTGGCCCTGAGGAGGTGTGACTAGTAGAAACAGTCTTACGCTCTGCAGTATGTACCGTTGATAACCCCCTAAATGGACTAGGCCTTAGCCTAGCATTTGCATTAGCAGGAGCTGGAGTAAGGCGACTGTGTAGATTCCAGCATGTTTCCCTAGTGTGGTGCGTACGCCCACAGCGATCACACCTCAACTTGTGTTTGTCATCCTATTTCCCTCCTTTTGGAGGCCCACAGTGATCACACCTCAACTTGTGTTTGTCATCCTATTTCCCTCCTTTTGGAGGATTGGGCTTGTTCCATTGTTGTGTGGCAAGAGCAGACCTCTCAGACAATGGTGCTTCTGACTCAGGCTTAGTGTATACAGGTGCAGACATAGCCTTCATTCTATTCTCCTCGGCTTGGATATACGAAAACACATCTCTAACAGAAGTAGGGGTTGGATATGTGCCTAGCACTTGTACCCGGGCATGCTCGTATCTTGGAAGCAGACCACCCAAGAACTCATAGATTCGATTCCTTTCTACCATAGCATGAAATGAGTTAACATTAGCTGTACACATAGGTATGTAGTCTTGGTAGTGATCTAACTCTTCCTATTTACCACGTAGAGTGTGGTAATATATAGCAAGAGTTTGGTCTTCCTGCTTGAATCTTGAAATATGTTGTTGGAGTTAATACAGTTTTTCAAAATTACCGACCGAGGAATATGTCTCTTCCATAGTTGTCCATAGCTTTTTAGTTGTTTACTTAAACAGAAACCCTTTTATGATTTGTGGCTGCATTGACTGCAACCACCACGTCATAACTAGTGCATTATTTGCACTCCACTCTTTGAATTCATGATCACTCTCGAAGTTATACGTGACAGTCCCTTTGATATGGTCGATCATCCTACTACCAATGATATGCAGACAAGCAGATTGAGCCCACTCCATATAGTTTGTCTCATCCAGCTTAACAGTTGTAATACAAAGGCCTGGATGATGATCACTACTACCTCCCAATACTATAGTCAAACTAGGAGAAGACTCTTCTTTTGAAGTCACCTCTGATTCAGATATTTTATCAAACAGTTTATAAGTATACAATCCTCATAAACAAAAACAGTAACAAAATGCGTAGAGAACCACCTCTCTAATACACAAACTTCAACTACAAAGATTACCGTCTTCTGAGATGCATAAAAAAGCGACCACACAAACCCTAGAAAGCAACAAAGTAGACCATACCAGAATCGCGAACAACGAAGAAAAAGCCGTTGTTGCAGAACCCCGCGAACACAAAGAAAACACGAATCGAGACTGCAATAGATAAAAAACAGGTCCAAAAAAATATGATTAACACTACTTCCTTGCAAACAAATTCCATCTTGGAATCTCTTCAAAACCCTTCACACCCACTAGGGTTTACACAAACTTGCCCTAGGGTTTCAACTACAAACCTAGAGCTTTATAAACCATGCTTTGATACCATGTTGACTTTAAGATATAATCAAATCAAGAGTAAGTGATAAAGGAGAAGTAGAAAAAGAGAAGAAACCGGATGAGAGAAAAAAGAGAGAGAGATGGGGAAAGAGAGAAAGAATGAAAGAATACTTTCATCCTTCCACCACATTCTGTTTATAATAACAAGTTTAAGAAATTACACATAAGCCCCAACATTATATTAATAAGCCCCAACATTATATAAGTAATAACAAATAAGCCCCTAACAGCATTAACATCCAATAGCACCATTGTATCTAGACCATCTTTGTACTCTCTTCTCCTTTATGCATGCTTCAGCTAAACCCATTTACAAAACCATTCGTCCACACAACATTGTCAGAAACATGGATATCTTAGTGGTTTAAGCCTAAGTGACCATAGTATATCCAATCATAGATGGAAAATACTACGAAATAACAGCATCTCATCCAATTCTACTCAAATCATGTCAACTTCAATTGCATCAACTCCAACCTAGGTCATATTTTATATTCTAAACACCAGTGGCATCATGCAATTTATTTCATAGGTTCTGGTAGCATGAAGTACAGATAACTTTATAAAAAGAAAAAAGTATCGATAATTTAACTCTCAACATATCAAAAAAGTACTTCAACTGCTTAAAGAACAAGATATTTCCTTACACAAACAAAAAGTTTGTAGAACAAAGTACTAGCATCACAAAAATTACCTTCAGACTAGAAATAAAGAGTGAGTCACTAAGAATTGAACTATTACTGGTAACCTCATCAGTCATAGAGCCAATCATTGTGTATAATGACAAATAAACCTGCATAATTCGCATGAAAACAGTGAGTAATGCAAAGAAGAAAATTCATTAAAAAAGAGAGATGATAACAGACATATGATATAACTCGAAGGGATAGACCAGTCAAGTATCAAAATTTCGTGTTCTGGAATTGTTTCACTGTTAGAACAAGTGGAAAAACGTTTGAGAATTCACATCTTTTAGTACGCACTTATATTATAAGTGAATGCTAGTACTTGTCTGTATCTGTCACAAAGGTACTAATGCATTGCAAGATACATAATTCATACTAAATGAATCAAATGAGAATGCAGGATTGTTAATGCCAGGTCACAGTCACCTGTAAGAGAGCCGGTCTGTCTTTGCTCACACACTCAAACAACACTTGCAAGCAAAATTCCTGGAAATCAACATCAGATCTGCAAAGATGTTTGCTGAACAATTACTACAGAATACCTAACAAAGAAAATTACTACAGAGAGCCAGCTTTGTATTGAGTCAAGAATCAAATTTTCTCATGGACGACAAGGATTATGATACTTCTATTTTTCAAACAAAAGAAAACAAGAAAAGAAAAAGAAAAAAGAAAAGAAAGATGATGCACAGTAAATCCCCTGTTGACTTTTCCATGTCAATCACAATCAAGTTATTGACACTGCGTCACACCAATCAGCACCTTCATGGGGATTGTCTATAGGATTATTGCAACCATTCTGAACACAAGCAGCATGCATTTATCCACTGGGACTTGAAATCATTATAGAATGCTTAAAGGAGAAAGTTAAAATGACAAATTCCTAATTATCAAAAAAAAATAAAAAGACAAATTCCACACTCAACAGCAGCAAATATGGAAACTGATAATCTAAAGGGTTGCAGGTAATGCCTTGTTGCATTTGTCTGTCACAAACCCATCAAAGAAAACCCAAAAATTAATATATCCATTATGCTCATGCCTTCATCTAATAAAAACAGTCATCGGAAATACTTTCTTAATTCAACATCTTCATTTGTAAAACGAAAAACAAGAACTTAAAAGGGAAACAAAAGGGAACAGTTGAAAAAACTAAAATGTCAAATGCATTTCAGATTTTTAGACTAAAGGAGAAGATTGAAACAATAATAACTAATAACTACAGAGATCTTCATGTACTTGCCTGCAGTTCCAGGAAGGGTCACAGCATAGTTGTGCAAACGCAATTAAACTTGGATCAGATGAGAACGTACTGACCAACTGATCAACTGTAAGTCCACCAGCTCCAATGCAATTATTGGTACTTGATGTGCAGGCTCTCAGACTTGCCAAACCAAACACCTGGATCATGGACAATTATTTCAACCAACTAATTGAATGGATTTGCGAAGGTTCAATACGGTAACATAAATGAGATCACAACCTTGTGCATCGCACGTGACAGCAGTGACTGACATCCTATGGGATCATCCACGTATGAACAAGCTCCAACTTTTCGTTTGATATAAAGAACACCAGAGTTAAATGGGTCATTCTTGTCTCCAGGACTCCACCAAGGTTTCTCTGTATAAGTATAACAGTTTGAATTTGCTGGAAAATCTCATTAAATAAACACATAGCAGAAGTGGCATCCATTCTACCTTCAGGAACAAGATGTATGACCTGAGACCAGTACCGAGGACCACAGACACGGACAGTCTTTAACTGCAGCAGTATTTCAAACAGTGTGTTAAGTTTCAAAATTGTGTATATTATGAACCCTTGAGTGCAAAGTAACAGACAATATATTGTTTTTTCATCACATGATCAAATTAAATATGATAAAGGAAGCTGACAACAAACAGGAACTCTAGTTTATCTAACAGCTTTTTATTAGACTATGAGCTATATGGCACATGCCAGCATTCAACAATTCTCTTCGTAATTAACACAATATTTTAAACCCCTAAACATTGTATCAGTTCATGACGGAATTAATATTGGAGGAATCTTTGATACTCTATATAAATTTTTTTGAGCATAATACAAGAAAATGAATTGAATGCATTTTGAGCACAAGAACAGAAGACCAAAACTTACAATGGCACGTTCTGGGAGAATGCAAGGGGTGACCTCACAGAAACTTGTCTCCCTATAGTGTTCAGTTTCCTTTATTGTAACTTCAAGAGGGGCATAAACTGGCAGACCTGTGTCAACGTCAATTGTTTGCATCCAGCGGGCTTCCGTTGCAAGGACATACAAATGCCGGAAAGCCTGCAAAATGTACTTCTTTCAGATAATTGAAAGCTAAAGAAATAAAATAACAGCTAACCAAGCAAAGGAACCAAAAAGGAGAGAAACCAGTTTGGTTGCAGTTTTCTGAAACATTTGAAACAAACTTTGTTTCCACATAACTGTCTTCTGTAGTTCTCTAAATGAGAACTGTTTTCTAAAAACTGAACCAAACATGCCCATAGCTTTCACATATGATGCGCAAAAGGATATCTGTTTGAATAAGACTGAATAGGATAAACTAGGCCACTCACCATGATTTTTGGAAGGATCACATTTTACAGAAGTCAAAGAAGAAAAGAACAAAGATGAAGAAAATTGGGCACTGGTTGCAGAATTATTGGTCCTACCAATTTGAAAATGGGACCCACTTAATGATAGTTCTAAGGCCAATTGACTCTTCCCCAAGTTATTGAATTCCATATATTCTCAATTTTGCTCTGTGCTTTGCTTAAATGTAATAAGACCAGCTAATTCTGGATCTTGATGTACCTGAAGGTGGCATCGGTTGTCATTTGGTCCAGTGGGTAAGCGTGGATAAAGAGTTATCAGCAAAGCCGCAATAGAACTGTTGCTAGTTGAAAAAGTGCGCATCCCACCACCAAGGAACAAGAAACCAATAGATAAACTTACCTAAAACAAATGCAGTGGCGTCAACATTATCAACATTAAGATGTCAAAACCAGACAGAAATTGTATAGCTTATTTTTCACTAAATTTTAATTGTAAACTGTACAAACTACATTGACTTTGAGGTGTTTATCATGGTTGATAGGGAATTTCATGCTAAGATTACAGCAAAGCTTACCGCCATTTGAGAACCATAATTTGCATGCCCATCTGCAGAGTTTCGACTGCGAAGAAATCTCAATAATCGAAAAGTTTGTAAATGCCCAGAACCTGCCATAACCTGCTCACCCACAATATCGGAGTCATACCTTTATTATTTAGAAATCAAGGGAAACAGAACTTATAATAATAATAAATAAATAAAAAAACCCACTAACCACAGACAAAGAAAGGACAATGAGGTGAAGGCATGTTTCCAATGTGCCCCGATCAACATGGTGGGACAATCCCTTCGGGAACATACTTTCACGTGTAACAGAAACAGGCTTGATCTGCATACATTGAATGAATAATTTTCAACTACAAGGTGTGTGGAAATATATAAGTTGGGCAGCATCCCATGTGAAGGTCAGACCTCGTTCAAAAAGTAGACAGCATAGTCATAAAGCAACTCCTGTGCATTTCCATTTCTTGTGCCAGCAAATCTCAAACCTGCCAAAATAAAAGTTAATAAGCCACATTACATTTAAGAAAATAAAAAATAAAAAAAATAAAAAAAGAGAGAGAACAAAAGAAGAAGAATTTAATAAGCCACATGATAAAAACTAAACAAAATAAATAAATAAAACCAACCTAAAAATCAAGTTATATGACACTAAGTATGAGTAACCAGAAATTAGTGAATCCACATATCTAAAACAAAAATTGTTGTCCTCCAGAAGTTTCATCTGGACCAGGTAGAGGCAATGGTGCTCACAGGTAGGGATCACAAAACACCCTGCCCCGTTGGGTACCTGCTCCCACTCTGACCTGTTTATATTGAGAATTTACCATTTTACCCTTACTATATATATGCCATAAAAACCCTAATCCCTTCACTTCCTCAAATCAGCCATCAGAGAGCTCTAGCTAGTCCCATAGCCAGTGCATCTCCTTCAGCCTCACGGCCTTCACCGTCATCGACCACAATTGGTCTCTCCGTCAGCCTCACCTTCACCGCTGTGTATTTGATCAATAGACTGCCCACTCCAGTGCTTGAGAATATTTCCCCGTATGAATCTTTATTTCATTCCCCTCCTTTATACAAACACTTGCATAAATTTGGATGTCTTTGTTTTGTTCATCTCCCTTCCCTGGAAAGAAACAAATTGTCCCAGCAAAGACCTTTTTCTTTGGCTTCGCCCTTTGTATAGTTTTCGGGATGCATTCCCATTTTGAATTCTTTCTAATATATTCTCAAATCTGAGCTTAAGAAATGGAATAAAGAAGTGTTTGGGAATCTTCAATGGAAGAAAAATAGAGTACTGGCTGATATCGCTGAACTTGATCGTCTTGATGAGATAGGGCAAGATACGGATTCTCAACGCTCTAGAAGAGCGTCTTGTAAGACGACTTTTGCTGAGATTGCTACTATGGAGGAGATATCGTGGCGTCAGAAATCTCGGGCTTTGTGGCTTAAAGAAGGTGACCGTAATACTAAATTCTTTCACAGACTTGCTAACGCTCATAGAAGATACAATAATATTGGGCGTATTCGTGTGAATGGTTCAGAGTTGTGGAAAGAAGATGAGGTGCGTGGGGGTATTGTTTCTTTTTATCAGCAGCTTTATACTGAGACTTTGGAATGGAGACCAAAACTTGATGGTTTGCATTTCGATGCTATTTCTACGCTGGATAGTGATTTGCTTGAGGTTCCTTTCTCTGAAGAGGAAGTTCTTAAGGCGTTATCCAGTTGTAATGGTGATAAAGCTCCAGGGCCAGACGGATTCACTATGCGGTTTCTTAAAGAGAGTTGGGAGGTGGTGCGTAATGAGGTAATGGGCACCTTTCAGGAATTTTATTCTCATGGCACATTCGAGAAATCATTAAATGCATCTTTTATTGCTCTTATTCCTAAGAAGAGCAACGCCTCTGACATTAAGGACTTTCGACCAATCAGTTTAGTGGGGTGTATGTATAAGCTTATTGCCAAGGTCCTTGTTCTTAGAATGCGGAATGTTTTGGATGAAATCATCTCAGAGTCACAAAATGATTTTGTTGGTGGTAGATAGATTTTAGATTCTGTTCTTATTGCAGGAGAATGTGTCGATTCTAGGATAAAGAGTAAAGTTCCTGGTGTTTTATGCAAACTTGATATCGAGGAAGCTTATGATCATGTGAATTGGAAGTTTCTTCTTTACTTGCTTTGGAGAATGGGGTTCAGGGATCGATGGATAAAATGGATTGAATCTTCCATCTCATCAGTTATGTTCTTTGTGCTTGTGAATGGCTCTCCTGCTGGTTTTTTTTCGAGTTCGCGTGGTTTGAGACAAGGAGATCCTTTGTCATCTTTTTCTTTTCCTTATTGTTATGGAGGGATTGAGTAAATTAATGAAAAAGGCAGAGAATCTGGGTTACATAAGGGGGTTCATTGTTAGCAGAGTTTTTGCTAACTTGATTGAGATATCCCATTTGTTGTTTGCAGATGATACCCTGGTTTTTTATGATTCTGATGTTTCCCAACTCAGGTACTTGAGGTGTATTCTTACATACTTCCAAGCAGTGTCTGGTCTTAAGATTAATGTTGGAAAGAGTGTGCTTGTCCCAGTGCGGGAGGTTTCTAATATTTCCACTTTAGCTGTTGTTCTTGGGTGTGGAATGGGTGTTTTTCCACTCTCTTATTTGGGCTTACCTTTGGGAATCTCCTCCAGGAGAGTGGGGACTTAGGATCCGGTGATTAATAGGTATGAAAAAAGATTGGCGGGATGGAAAAAGTAATATCTTTCGAAGAGGGGAAGGTCACTTTTATTAAGAGCACTCTCTCGTCCCTTCCCATATATTTCTTATCTCTGTTTCAGATCCCGTGTTCTGTTGCTGAATGAATTGAAAAAATTTAGAGAGATTTTCTATGGGGTGGAAAAGGAGAGGAGTTTAAGTATCATCTTGTTAATTGGGAACAGGTTTGCAAACCG
>JAOTQH010000014.1:2361077-2389323 GCA_025631255.1 Cornus kousa | reverse complement strand
TCATCTCTTAAATCCCTATCTCTACTTAGTTTTATTTTTATTGCAATTTTATTAATTCAAACAATCAATCTCTCTCTTTTGCAATCTTGTGATACGCTAGAGTTGAAGTTTAATTCCAACACGAATAATCCCTTGGGACGATCCCTACTCACCCTAACTATATTTTTATACTGAAAGGTAGTAGTGGCAATTATAAATGTAAAACTTGGTCCTCTCCTAAATCACACTTCTTAAGCTTATGATAGGACGACCTGAAAAGTAGGCAACATGTAAAATGCACATATAGTGCGCATGAGTACCTAAACTTACCATGGCACACATCTATCCACAATATCTAGTTATGCATCCCAGGCAATATACGCTCCCTAACCACTGATCCTGAGACTCAAGCTCATATTATAACACATATCTATACATATATAAAGTCCATCTTATCCAAAATAGAAAATTAAATTATCCAACCATATTATTTTAATGGCATGTCATCTAGCTGGTTCCGTTGTCTGACATGAATAGGTAGGACTTAACTTATTAGTTAATTCGTTTTTTAAATGCCCTCATATCATGACAATGGTGCATTAATCCATAAAATCCATAATATATTGATGTAACAATGTAATAATACATCAAATAATCCAGAATTATGCATAATAAAAATAAAATAAATACATGATTAAAATCATATAAACATACCTTGAAAACGGGTTCAAGTTACCAACTTTAGAGAAAGATTCCTAGTTAGAGAAGGATCTTTCCTTTTCTTCTTTTTTCCATTTTCATCAACTTATGCCTTCTCTTGGACTATTTTCTAAGTTTAATTAGACTTGGATCTTTATCATTGTTCGGTCCCACGAAATGTCATCTTTTAAAGATTGAAATCACTAGTTTTGACTGATTTTTTTAATTAAAGCTCTAAAATAAATAAAAACAACAAAACAATGTAAAATCACAAATAAACTTCTACTAAGAGAGTAAAACATGCAAGTTAAAGGGTTAAAATGTATAACATTCATCACCTAACAGATATCTCAAAATCTAATGGGCCTCCAATATCAAGTTGGGTTATAGGTGAGAATCCATTAAGCTTACTATTTTCTAGGTTACAATAAATTAATGATTGACCCGGTCCATTATACCATGAACCCAATTTAATTAATTTATAAATCAATTTCTACTCTACTAAAAGAAATTAATTGAACTCCAATTAAATAATAAATAACCTCTAAGTCAATGTTGCATTTTGACATCTCTATGCATAATTAGTTTTCAGATAAATTAACACCTTTTTATTTTATTCCACCTTTTTTTTTAAATAAAAATTCACACTCATTTGTCCTTAAAGATACTCTAACTCTCACTTTTCATTAATGAAGAAGATATATCACTGAATTATCGCCCTTATGCATTATGTGTACCATCTCACTAATTATACCAACTATATTTCTAATTAAATGTGTACCCATTAACAACAGAGATGAGAAAATTATTGTGTTTAGACAGCGTATCCATGACAAACTGCTAACTAAAAACACAAAATGACAAGCACTACAGTACTAAAATGACAAATAATTTTTATGCCAACAAAATGATAAAAGGATAAAGCTGATTGGTACCTAACATTGGTGAGCATCAACTGACCAAAAACTTGAGTATCGAGTAATCATTCTAATAATTGTTGAATAACATCTTCATCTACCATCATTTAAAAAGCAATAATGATCGAGAAAGTAACGACTTCAATTAGTGCCGCTAGGTGGACATGCATTATTTGATAAATGAGTTGTGTGTAATAGCCCTTATTTGTTTAAATGTAATAGCCCTCTTGTTCACACTGATGATTTGTACAAGATAGCATTATCTGTTGAGGCTTTTTGTACAAATCTGCCTGTCAACATATACATGGTTGTAGTGTGGGTTGATAGAGGATATCTTGTTCTATTAGGCTCCGTTTGGATAGGGACAGAAAAGAAATAATAGGATAGATTGTATTTGTTGGGAGGGATAGGGATAATTTTGAAAATGTCCTTAATTATTGTAAGGTAAAAATTATTATTTCACTTTTGTCCCATTTAAGTAAAAGAATATAATAGTAATTTGATTGTTATCATCTTCTTCTTCTTTTTATTATTTTTTTATCACATTTATCTTATCCTAATGAGAATAATATATATATATATATATATATATATTTTCTGTCTTCTATGTATTCAAACTGAGCCTAAGAGTTAATTTTATCTTACCAGAGCGAATGTAGCTACTATTATAACTTTTCTATCATCAAAAAGGAGGGGAGGGGAGGGGAGGGGAGCGGGGTTGGAGCCCTGGTGAGCAAAAAGTGTGTGAATAGAAAGTGTGATTTCTTGTCAATATAAAAAAAAAAAAAAAAAAAATTTTGAGGCTTCAACATTCTCCTATGACACTGCAACTCCATTGATTGATAAATTTAAAAAGATTATTGCCCAAATCTTTGTTTTCGCAACTACTAAATTTTTTTCTCCTTTTACCTCCATCTTTCACACCATGCAAAGTTGAATAGAGATGTAACGAAACAATAATGAAGAACCCATTACATCAAACTCCAAAAATATGTAACAAATTAACATAACATGCAGTTGAATAATCATGCTTGAAATATAAACTTTTTCCCCTAAGGCAAGTAATACCAACTATTATTGAATGTTGAAGTGTCACAATCAGCATAAACAATCTCTTCCAAAGCGATTAGAGTAACGTACGAATGAAGTTCTTTTTGTACGACCAACTGAAACAACCAATTAATGACTGAAATTACTGCAATAAGAAAGAAAAATCGTCTTGAATTACTGTAGTAGCCTTGGTTGACAGAAACTGTGAGATTTACTGACAATCTCCTTGCGTGTACTTGAACTTCGCAAAAACCCCCCCACTGAACAACCCATTTGAAACATTTAATGGATCATATCAATTATCGTCCCATTGCGAACGTTTGATAATAAATATATTATTTATTATAAAACACTATAGAGTGTTTGAGAGGGACGAAGCATTGGAGAACCCTAAAAAAAATTTATCCTAAAATTTTTTGATTCGTAAAAAGAAATAGAGATTATTATTATTATTATTTACCTTTTTGCCCTTTCTTGCTCTTTATGTAGGCGATCTGGGTTTCACGGCAAGGAGTAGGGTTTTTGGTTCTAGGAAGGGGGTGGAGCTCGCTGTGGAGGAGGGTCAATTTGTTGGGATTTGTATGCCCTAGCATAACGAATTCTTTTTTAGATTAAAGTGACATTTGTTCCTAACAAATCTGAAATATTTATGTTTTATACAATTAGTAAATTCAATGTATTGTATTTCAATTCATTATAGAAGTGATAGAGTCCACTTGATTATAAGAGATATTTATATGTATGTGATAGCGATCAATACATGAATATGAATAGTAATTATAAATAATTCATAATCGGTAATTATGGATAGACTCTTAATTAACGAAGACTTGAACCATATCCGGGTTAGGTTGAGATATATTGCTCCCTATCACAATCATGTCATTTAACTCTTAAGCATAAGAGAAGTATAGACTCTTTTATTAATTAGTAATTAATTTAATTTATTCGGCGTATTATTCGGAATCCAAAGACAGACACTTTAGGTAATTATGTAATTAATAGTTATGGTCATATTTTCAATATTTACATCATTGCTACCTGTATTTATTTTGTATTGATTATGGTTGATTACAAAGTAAATTCGAAAGCATTCGTGTATTTTAGACAAAATGATTTTCTATGTATTTATTTACTAAATTATTATTTTTGTCAAAACAAATTTTTAATGTGATCAAGCCAGAAATAAATAAAGGTGCCAAAATAAATATATTAATTTAGTAGTCAGATTAATAGCGTTAAAATATTATCATATGTAAAATTTCATAACATTTACTGACAGACTTTGATTTTAAAGTTATGTATACTTTTGTAAATCTTACAAAGATCTAAATATTAAAAATTCTTTGTCATACCTTCATCTCATCACATTGATTCAGACTTTGATTTTAATGTTATAGTAACTTGTAGAATCATGTAGATCTTTATAGTTGAGTCTCTTTATTGATAAATTCAATTTAATTTTGGTATCTCAATATAGAACCTTGATTTTCCACTTAAAAGAAGATAGAGGAGGTAGACTGTACATTCTTTAAAAATTTCAATATATAAATTGAGTGGGTTAAACTCTTTGAAATGATATAGGAATTGGTGAGATTTACATTCGTATACATATATGTGAGAGAGAGAGTGTTTTGAATTTTGGTGGAATCCAGACTACGATGGGCCAGAGTCCACATCTAATAGATCCACCCAGGTTGGGCTTGCTTAGATTTTTTGATTCAGTCACCAAGCGTTGTATGAATACGACATGAATAAACAAATTGTGGCAAAAATAGGACATATCTAAATTTCTCTAATATACATTTTAAAGATAAAGAAAAAGTGATAGAAGATTGGAAACAATTGATGTCCCTTGTTATAACGGATTATACAAATAATTGAACTAATATATATTTTTTTCTTGATTATGTAGCAGCAACACTTCAAGGGGATCTGTTAAGCTGGCTAGAACAAATAATGAGAACAATAAGCGAGGGAAAAAAAAAAAAAGTACTGTTAGTAATGCAGTAAATATTGAATACATAAAATGAATTAATACCTATGGGTATTATTGGGTATTATTTTCAAAAAGTTATATATGACATGCTAGCTTAAGAATCATTTGTGAGATATATATTTTATAATTGGCGAATTTCGTTATCAAAATAACTCCAATCGAGTTGTAATTTTTAGTATTCCAAGTTCAAGATCAAGATCGGAACCGTAATGGAAGCGTTGTTCATAATCAAATTTATGAGAACTTCGAAAAGGTAAGAACAACACTCTAGGAAGTTGAGTTAGAAGGTCAGGACACTTGCATATATTGTATGTTCTTCAAAAATGAGCATGCCAAAATTTTTCAAGTTCTTTTCAACCTTCAGTTCGAGACTAGCCATCTTGAACCGGTTCAAGCACCCTGAACTGGTTCAAGTTCTTCAACAGTTTATGGTAACTTGTTTCCTATTCTGTTTTAACTTCTTATTTTGCATAGAATCCTTACCAAAATCCTATACACGAAATTGACTTGTTTTCCAAGTATGATTAGGGTTTTAAAAGTCTATAGAAACATATTCTCTCACTTAGGTTTGGGACAGCTTTTTGCATAAAATTTTTGATTTTCTTAAAAGCCTTTTTGTGAGATATTTTTCAGAACGTACACACTATACACACACAGTGATTTAGAGTATTGTTCAAATCCTGGTCGTGTTTAAGACAGTTGAATATTCCATCTACAACTATTAGAGAAAGTAGATCTCAAAGTCTTCCACAACAGATTCATATTTGAAGAAGAAGATTTTTCGATCACACTTTGAAGGGATCAAGTCGCTTGCGGAGTGTTGTTGATCTACTAGCAACCTTTCTACAGGGTTCAAGGTGTAAGTCTGAAGGTGAGAGCTGTTGGATGGGAAGTCACAAAGCCAGGGGTGCTCAACAGATTAGGTTTTGGTAAAGTGAAGGGTTGTGAGCCTAAGCCAAAGTTTTGTATACTTTGTTCATACATAGTGGATTGTTTTTATGATTGGGATAGCGCACAAAACCTCAAGGTTTTCCAACTGGTTTCCTCGCTAAAATCCCGTGTCACTCTAAACTTTACTTATTTTATTTGCGTGTGATTGTCTAATCAACCAATAATTTTAGTAAAGTAATAATCGGATAAATTAATTCAGAATTCATCTTTTCAAAACAGTTTTGAAATTAAACTTTTTGCAATATGTTCTGCTGCACGACTCATAACTTGGTAGTAGAGTGGGTCTCTATATAGTGAATTAATTCTACTGAATTTTTTTTTTTTCTTAATTTCAAAAATGTTTTAAATAAAAAACTTCCTTGGCTTTGGTGCATTCAAGATCTCATCCGTGAACGGTGAGTTGATCGTCCGAGCTGACATCCAAAGGGCCTCGTTGTCCACTGGTGGTGCCTTTTGCTCGATATGTTACTTCCTGGTGTTCCTCTGGTCCTGGGTGCTCATCGTTGACTCGCGTACAGTGTCGAGCAGTCTATCTGCGGTTGACTCCTTCTACCATAAAGGAATAGTCTCATTGCGCTTGATCTCGTTTTCCTGCCTGGGTTTCCGTGATACGGGTCCATATGAACGGATCCTTATCTCTCTACTTAATGGTTGATGTTCGACGGCAGCACTCTCTCATCTGCTAGTGGTGGTCGGGGATTGGTGGAACCTCTCGTCATTCCAACCTAACCTTGAGCTCTATGTTCTTTTGCCTTAGGGTTTCAATAATGCTCATTAACTCATTGTGCCTTGCTTGCTGCTCGTCTACCTATTACCGGGAGCCTTCTCCTCTAATCATTGTTCTCGAATGGAGTTGTATCATCTAGTACTGAAAATCAATCGGATCTACTCTTCTTTTCCACAGATAGTGCCAAATGCTAAATGAAGATGCAAGAAATTTCTCTCTACAGTTGGAAAGTAATCTATTACACTTCACACAGTTGCCTTCTTTCCATCTCTCTAACTTCTATTTATAGAAGTGTACATTTGCCCTTAAAAGTCTTCCAAAACACTTAAACCTGGGCCAACCTTCAATAGTTCTTTTCTTTGGGCCATATTGAATGGAGGGCCTTTTCGTAATGCCGAAGGGGTTGGGTTTGGAGGTGGTTTAAATGAGCATTGGGCCTAGTGGATCAAGCCATTTTTGGCTTAGTTCATTTTTGGTACCCACAGTAATGTTTCTTTAGTTTTATTGTTAAGGGACTAGCAATATGTATGTTTTAGGGTATGTTAGGTGTTGAATGTTATACATTTTAGCCCCTTAACTTGAACCCATTTTGGTATTCTTTTTGTCTCTCTTTCCTCGAGTGTCAAAATAGCTCAATTCTTATGTAAGTTGAAAGGAAATTCGAAGATCTACAATGTTGTATTTCACAAAGATTTCGTGAAATAACTATTTACCTTGTCAAAACTGGGCTGTAAGTCTACACGAATTTTGGAGTCCTTATTTGGCGAAATTTCCATATATATCTTCTATTTGGAAAAGGGAACTTTGGGGCTACTCTTATCTTATTTAAAGGGAGTTCTCTACATTATTATAATCATCATAGAGAGGAGCTTGAGGCTGAGATCAGAGGAGAAGCATACAGAAGAAAGAAGGGATCGATATATGGTGGCGAAGATGTCTTCCTCAACCATGAAGAAGTCCATTCCAGTCATGAGTAGCTAAAAACATTTCTAGGGCTGTGATTTAGTCCTAGCTTAGCACCATTGGTTTAATTGTATTTATTTATTGGAGAACAATATTATTCATGCATGATTATGTAACCTATAGGATTTTTACTTGACTTTTCAATAGAAATTGGTTTTAATGTTTTAATTCAATTACAAAGTATTTTATATCTTATCTTAGATATTTAATTCTTGTGATTGAACACAACTTATTTACTTCTTATAGTTGTAAATGAGATGGTTATGCAATGGTTTTTCACTGAATATAATATTATGGATTTGATTGATAAAAATTAGAAAAGATATATCATACTACACCCTAGAGTAGAGTAATTATGTAGATGGTTTATGCTAATCGAAGATAGTCCATGCTTAGCTTTAATTTTATATCATGTTTTAGTTGAATTAGTATATGCTTGTAGCCATTATTAATTTCTTATGTATGTTCATATATCTCTAATAAAATGATGTAATTGATTGGTGGTTAGTGCAGAAATCATGTCCCTAGTCTCTTCTCTCTTATTTTCTTCATCTAATTTAATTATTGCCTTTAATTCAATTTTCTACTTAGTTTATTAGATTAAATCATCAAAATTTGTTTGTCCTACTTTAAGTTAATTTAGAATTTAAGACATCTGTTAACAACTTCATTAATACAAGTCTCTTGGGTACGACACCCTTACAAAAAACCCTATCTGCAAAGATTTTTGCGCTTACGAGTGGTTACATCTAAGTTTACAACAAGTTTTTGGTGCCGTTGCCGAGGACTTGTTTTAGTTCTTAATAGACCATATTAATTTCTATTATTAATTTTAATTAAGATCTTAGTTTAGGATTTTTATTTTATTTTATTTTGATATTAACTATTGAAGGTGACAGTACATGCTTGGAAGACGTTATTTGTTAATCCCTAGGCTCCCATTAGACCAAGAAATAGAAAGGACTTTCAGACACTTGAAGAAAGATTCTGGAAGCCTTGAAAAGGCAAAGATGGCGGATGATGGGGAGAACAACAGGGAGTTGCAAGTCAAAGGTGTGGTTCGCCGTTTAAAAGATCACTATGAACCGGGTGCATATAACTCTTCATCTGCAGTTCAGTATCCCGCTGTGAGGGCCCAACACTACAAAATTAAGGCTAGTACTCTTCAATTGCTACCTTTTTCTTATGGCCTATCGAAAGAAGATCCATACTGACACTTGGATGACTTTACAAAGGTGTGTAGAATAATAAAAGATCTAGAACTCTGAAGATGATGTGCTCAAGCTACACCTCTTCTCCTTTTTATTAAAGGACAAGGTGAAGGACTGGTTTAATTCCTTGCAAGTAAACTCCATCACTACATGGGCTGAGCTGAGACAGAAGTTTTTAAACAAGTATTTTCCCATGGTGAGAACTAATCAATATCGAGATGTCATTTCCCATTTTGCTCAAGGGCCTGAGGAGCCTTTTCATGAGGCTTAGGATAGATTCTGAGACCTCCTTTGGAAGTGTCCCTATCACGACATGCCCAAATGGCAGCTAATCAATTTTTTTTCATAAGGGGCTCAATGAGGCACAAAGGTATATGGTGAATGCATCATGTGGTGGAAATTTTATATTGAAGAGTGCAGAGGAGGCATGACAGCTTTTTGAAAACATATCCTATAATTCTACATAACATGTTTTACCTTCAGTAGTAAGGCCTCCTTCCATATTGAAATAACAGAAAGCATGAATGAAGCAGGAGTAAATTGAAGGCTAGTAAGCCAGATGGAGGCATTAACCAAGATAGTTGAACAATTGATGACTTCATAGTCAAATTCTACTCCTCATACAATTGATGCTCAATGCTTTGACGTGTGCACTTTCTATTCCAGTCTAACTCACCATGTGTTATCCAAGCACAACTCAGTTTGCAGAAATTCCACAAGAGCAAGTTAATGCTGCCTATGTAAGGCCCAGAGGCAATATATTTTTAAACACTTACAATCCAGCTTGGAGAAACCATCATAACTTCTCATGGAGAAGTCCAACCATAGGAGAATCAGCTCCTCCACCGCAAGTACCTCAAATGCAAGGCAATTTTCAATCTCAAGTTTAGACTTCAAATACTCCAGGGTTCACCCCTATAAATGCCTATAGTCAACGTCAACAATTCCTACCAATGATTGAGGTAATGCTAGCAAAGTAATTATAGCCAACTATTCAGCTTGTGCAATCTCATTCTCAATCCCTTGCCAAGTTAGAAACTCAACTTGGTTAACTAGCTCAAGCTTTGAATATAAGAGAGTAAGGCAAGCTTCTTAGTAAACCAATAGCTAATCTAAGAGGAGTATAGGTAATTGATAACATTACTGGGCAAGAAGTTCACCATAAACAAGTGCAAGTAATCACTACTCTAAGAAGAGGGTGGAGAGTTGAAAATAAGGTGGAAGAAGAAGAGGTAAATAATGATAAAGAATGGAAGAAACAACTTGAAGACAAGAAGGAGCGTAATAAAGAGGCACAAGATGAGCCTACAACCTATGAGCCATCTCTTGAGCAAAAGCATGCAATTGTGCCATTCCTTTAGAGACTACAGGAAACATCAAAGATGAGGAAACAAACTGGTAAACTTCAGGACATAATGGAGATACTCAAGTAGGTGAAGATTAATCTCCCATTACTTAATGCAATTCAGCTAATTCCAGCTTACGCCAAATTTTTGAAAGATATGTGTACTCAGAAGAAGTGGTCAAATAGTCATGTTCTTAAGAAGGTGCTACCATCTGAGCAAGTGAATTCCATAATCCAGTATTACACTACTCCAAAGTTCAAAGATCCAGGCCATCCAATAATTTCATGCACAATAGGGAATCATCCAGTAGAGCTAGGCCTTTTTAATTTGGGTGCAAGTGTAAACCTTTTTCCTTATTCAGTTTACTTGCAACTTGGCTTGGGAGAATTGAACTCTACCTCAGTTATTCTCCAATTAGCAGACAGGTCAACCAAACAGCCTCGTGGGATCATCGAAGATGTGATCATCAAAGTAGTTAAATTTTACTTCCCGGTAGATTTTATTTTGCTAGATACCTAGCCAGTTCCGAACCCAAGGAGGCACATTATAGTGATCATTGGTTATCCTTTCCTTGAAACAGAAAATGTATGCATCAATTGTAGGACTGGCGTTATGGATTTATCTTTTGGCAATATGAAGGTTTGCTTAAATATTTTCAATGCTAGTCAATGCCCTTCAAATAATAGTGATTGTTTTCTTGTCAATGCCATAGACGAATATGTTGGAGACGTGGCTCCATTGGTCTTTACAAAAGATCCACTGGAAGCGTGTCCATCTTACTTTGATGCTGAGTCATTTGATGTTGAGAAAAGCATCGAAAAGGTGAATGCCATAGGGCGAGGGGTTGTCAACATCGGGGTGGACACACATGTAATGGCAGGGGGTTATAATAGAGGCCAACATAGTCAGCTACAGTTCAGTCAGGTTTTAGACCACCACCACCACGATAACCTGCTATGTTTTCTCATAATTCATGACCTGATTGAAGGGGTACTCCTACTATGACCGCATAGTAGTCGGGTATTCAGGTTGGCAGTTCACAGGCACAAACACCTTAGGGTCGCGTCTATTCCATTGTTCCAGCCGACACACCTTCTGGTCCATCAGTTCTTCGAGTTATATTTTCAGTGTTTGGTTTTTGGGCTCATATTATTCTGGTGCATCCCATTCTTTCATCTTATTCTCATTTGCACTTACATTGGGTTTAGAGGTCAATTACCTAGATCGGGCATTGTGTGTCGATACGCCAGTTGGTGGTTCATTGTCCTTGAGTAGAGTTATGAGGGGTTACACTATTGTGATAGCTGGATGGACACTTGTGTTTGACCTTATCCTCTTTGAGATGACTAGTTTTGACGTTAGTCTCAGGATGGATAGGTTAGCTTCTTTTCGTGCCACGATTGATTGTTTTCATGGAAGAGTCACAGTTTGTACTCCCGAGGGAGATTGTTTCTTTTTCGTGAGGGACCATGTGATTCCCACACTTCGGCATTTTACGGGATTCGTGAGCGAGATCATTGTGACTACTTCTTGGCTAGTCTTTTAACCGAAGAAGAAGGTGTGGAGGAGATTTATCTGATGGTTGTTTGTGACTTCTTGGATATTTTTTTGGAAGACTTGATGGAATTACCTCCTAGAAAAGAGATTGAGTTTTCCGTTCATTTTCCGACCAAGTTACTTGTCGGAATGGATAAAAATGCAACAAATTAATAGTTTAGGGTGTTTTTTTATTTTATTTTATTATATATATATATATATATATTAGGGGATTAGTTATAATATGCCAATAAATCAGGGGTATTTTTGCATTTTACCCTTAAATATGTAAAAAATATTTTAAATACGAAATTTCAAGCAATCTATTTATGACTTTTCAGACGCTCACTTTTTTTATACAGAGTACAGGCTACAGCCAAACAGCCGGTACTGATTTTTATTTTTTATATATTTATTTATTTTTTATATTTTTATTTATTTATTTATTTATTTTTTTTAGCTATTCTGGCTCGAAGGCCCTCTCAGCTTACAGATCTGTTTCTTTTATTTCGATCCCATTCATAATCATATGACGAGTCTTCTTGTTGTTAATATAGAATAATAGAAATCTCTCGTTCTTCTAAAGTCGGAACCCTCCCCCCTCTCTCTCTCTAGATCTCTCATTTTCTCTCTCTATATTGCTCGGAGGGTTCAAGGGTTTATTCGCTGCATCAGATCTCGCGGCAGCGATTAGCTTCGTGTGATCTCTCAATCCTAACTAACAGATCTGAGTTCTCATCTCAAACCTTCGATCTCGCCACCATGGCGGCCGCTAATGCTCCGATCACCATGAAAGAGGCCTTAACGGTAATAAATTCATCTCCTCACCAAGACTCCCAACTTTTTTTCTTCGAATTTTGGCTCAATTCGCACCAACTACTCTACTTTGAACTCAACTCGTTCAATCTTGCTTCAAATGATTAAAATTTTTCAAGATTTTGCTACTTTTAAAAGTCCCTCTATGTTTTGCTCTTACGATATCTTAAACTTGTTCGATTTTTGTTGTATTTAATGTGTTTTTTGTTGTATTTACTGTGTTTTTTTTGTTGTTGTTCGCTTAGTATCGATGGAATAATGGGTATAATTCTGTGGGGTGTTTAGCTTACTTACAGATCTGTAAATTAGACGATTAAGTCATTTGCAACTTCATGAATGCTGCTGAGTTGTATGAATGAATTGGTGTGATGTTATTGCAGTTACCGAGCATTGGGATCAACCCACAATTTATAACCTTCACGCATGTTACTATGGAATCTGATAAGTACATATGTGTCCGGGAAACCTCACCACAGAACAGTGTTGTAATTGTTGATATGAGTATGCCAATGCAACCTTTGAGGAGGCCTATTACTGCGGATTCGGCTCTCATGAATCCTAATTCCAGAATTCTAGCTCTGAAAGGTATTATGTCTTTGCTGGGTTCTTTTAAGTCATTTTATGCATTTAAATCTCCATGTCCCTATTTATAAATCTATTTACATATCAAAGTTGTATAAATGTTACTTTTCTCAACTCACGATACCTGAAAATTAATATTATAGTCAACTATGTTCAATTTTGGTTTTTGTTTATAAAGTGTGTGGATGAGATGATAAGCACATTGATGTAGTTACTCCTACTTTAGGATTGTAAATTTGGCTTGAAAATTGTAAATAATTTATATGCCAGTAAGATACTAAGAAGAAGCATCATTTTTGCACCCAATAGTTCTTGCTCCTCCTTTTTTTTTTTTTTTTTTTTTTTTTTCTCCTTTCTATATTTAGTTTTGTCTTGACAACAATGAAGTTTTGAATGACATAATACTAATATGCTGTAAATAGTCAGTGTTGCCAAAAATCTATGTTTATTATGGCCATGCTACAAAAACTTAAAGCTGTATAGTTCTTGTATAATATGTGTGCATTTCCGAGCTCATTAAATGTCATTCTTTTGAAGCTCAACTATCCGGAACTACCCAGGATCACTTGCAGATCTTTAACATTGAAATGAAAGCAAAAATGAAGTCACATCAGATGCCTGAGCAGGTGAAAACTTTATTTTGGTTTCACATATCTGTTTCATTGACGATCTCATTGTTTTTCATTAGATTGAATATAACCAGTCTTCTTTTTGCTTCATTTATAGGTTGTCTTCTGGAAGTGGATTAGCTCAAAATTGCTGGGCCTTGTCACACAAACCTCGGTTTATCATTGGTCAATTGAAGGTAAGATGCCTTTCTTTACCTAAACTAGCAACACGTTGCCCTTTGGTTTGACATTTTCTCCTTTGATGAATAACATAATACATTATGCTTTAACGTTCATTGTAATATGATTCTGTCAACATCTTCCATGTAGGTGATTCTGAGCCCGTAAAGATGTTTGATAGAACAGCTAATTTAGCAAATAATCAGATAATCAATTATCGATGCGATCCTACGGAAAAGTGGTTGGTTTTAATTGGAATTGCTCCTGGTTCACCAGAGGTATACAGTTACCTTTTCCAATGCTTATGCTTATTCGGCTATGATTTTGTATGTTAAATTATTTTATAGGATTTGGAATCAGCTGTATATGAATTGTTTACTTTGCTGCATCTTACTTGGGGGGGGATTAATTTGTGGTAATCATTAATGTTCATTTAATTTTAAAAAACCATGTTTGTGTAATATCTTCTATATGTACTATTGAAGATGGATGGATTATTTGTATGGACATGTTATTTTGAATGTAATTTTTTTTGTATGTGGTTGCCATTTCTTTTGAGTATGTTAATGTCGTAATAGCTTCCATATGTGCTTTCCCACTGGGATGGATGGTTTATTTATTTATGTAATCTTTTTTTTTTTTTTTTTTTAGTGTAATCTGTATTTATGGTAGCTATTTCATATCAGTATCTAAATACAAGAATGATTTTCTTTTAATAAACAATAATTAATGGCATGCAATATTATTGCAATTCAGTTCTATATATAATTGTTGAGACAGCTGTTGTAGCAGGGGGGGAATCCAAAGGAGGGCCATTCTCCAATTGTTTTTTGAAGGGTCCTTTTTAATAATTTTTAATGGTTTATTTGAAAAAAAAAAAAAATACAAACTTACATATGGTCCTCCCAAATTTTGTTGAAAAACCTTATTTTTGGGTCCCTCTTAATAATTATTAAGGGTGAATTTGAAATAGAAAGTTACATATGGCCCTTCTGAATTTTGTTGAAAACCTTTTTACTCTTGCTTTAAGATATCCAAATCTCCATTATTGTGATAACACTTGCTACAGCATATATATTATTGATATAAATTTAAATAGAGAAAGAGGGATCTTTGTCACTTGATAACCTAATTTATCGGCTGAAAACGTGTTCTTCTCCCTCTTATTTTTTTTTTCCTCCCTTTTTTGTATTAGTTTCTTTGTCTTATCTAAGGACCCCCCCTCCTACTCATTTTGTAGGTTCTATGTTACTTATTGTTTAGGTCATACTAAGAATAGAAAAGGTTGTGATGAAACCCTCACTAAACTTGTGCAACCAGTAGACCGCAAGACTGTAAGTGTCAACCTCAGCCTCCCAATCCAACAGTTACAAAAACAACCTAGTAAGAGTGTCTTTAAGATATTGATACTCTTTAAGACTTATATTGTCAATGAAAATATATTATAATAATTTTATATATTCCTTTTAAAATTTGAATATAAGGTGGTACTACTTCCCCCCATCCTTCTTCTAGAAAAAAAAAAAAAATTCCAAACCCACCCACCCTGTCCTAACTGAAAGTTTCTGGCTCTGTCCATGGTTATGGGAATTTTCAGAATATAGAACTTAGTGACAGTTTGATTTGAGTATCAGTATAGATGCCAATCTTATTAAATCAAGTTGCTTCTATTTGCTTTCTCCGCCAGCCACTGACAACATCATCTTAATATCTTATAGGAAGTTATGGTTCTCATAAATTTTCTAGGATGTGGATGGAGGAGTAGCTCCTATTTAGTTACTTGCTGGAAATGGCGTTTTCCCTTTTCTGTTTTTGTTGTAACCTAGTTTGAATAATGATATCCACGTCTTGTATATGTTTTTAGAAACCGCAACTTGTGAAAGGAAATATGCAACTCTTTTCTGTGGATCAGCAGCGCAGTCAAGCTCTTGAAGCACATGCTGCATCATTTGCCTCATTCAAAGTGCGGATTTTTCCTTTATTAGTTTTTGCATACATAAGTTTTATGCCCTTTCTGTTGCATGACTCTGTATCTTTTCTATTTCTACGTCTTGTGCAGGTCCCAGGGAATGAAAATCCTTCTGTTCTTATTTCGTTTGCCACAAAGAGCTCTAATGCTGGACAAATTACATCAAAGTTGCATGTTATTGAGCTTGGTGCCCAGCCAGGTCCATTTACTATATTTCTTATCTTTTCCTTTTATCTCTTAGTTTCTTTTTGAATTTAATATATTTAATGATGAGGTTGTTGTCTCGGCATATCTTTATGTAAGCCTTCTAGCCAAAAGCTCAACTTATATTCTATTTACCGCATAAGATCCATAATGGATACTGGTCAACCCCTTGAAAAGTGAAAAGGATATCTGATATTGGTATATTAAGTGATGCTTTCTTCCTGTATTATAGCCTACTACTGCTTAACTAGGGTTGCACGCATATTTATCAAAACCAAACAGTACGGCAACCTGATGAGGGGGTCTTTCTGGAAATCAATTTCATGTGGAATCATTTCTACATAATGTTGAATGTTTTTAAATATAAAAATTGATTTCATGTGGAATCATTTCTACATAATGTTGAATGTTTTTAAATCATTTTTACCTAATCCCGTATTATAAAAATTGTGATGGGAAGGATTTAACTCAAGACAACAAGAGAGATAGAGAGAGAGAGAGAGAGAGCTTTTTTTAATAAAATAATTATTTCTTATCAAAAAAAAAAAAAAAAAATTGTGATGGGAAAAAATATGAAGAAATGGTGCACTGGTGGTTATAGGCACTGCAAACTATTTGATATGGTATGGTTTGAGTCTCCTAAAGCTTAGTACTGTTTTTGTTTTCCTATGGTAATTAGATATGTTAGTTCAGCTGATTGATTCATTCTGGAATGCTTAAACTAGCCAAGTAGGGTGGTCCAGAGTGTTGTGTCCTGGATTTTTGACTAAAATGATCCAAGTAATAAATTGAAGTGGCTCACTGGCAGGTGCACTTGTTAATTTGTGTGGCCGGCTGGTTTAATTCGGTTCTATCAGATTAATGATATGTAGGGTGCTTAAATAGAATTTAGGGTGAATATAAAAGGGAATGATTAAGGATAGAAAAACCACTTACATTAAGATACAAAAAGAAATTATTTACATATGGCAGTTATATTGTTTCAAGTTGGCCCGGCAATTCAACTGAAAAGTTCTGTGATTCTTGGTAAGTTGTCGGAAGTCAGTTTAATCATTTTAAGATGCGCACTATAGGAAAATTGTCCATTCATGCAAAGTTTGAACTGGGGGGTAAGGTGGTTTGGGGATTTTTAAAGGATTTTAGTCACTATGCAATGACAATTCTGCTGCATATATGTGCATCAGCCATTGTGCTAGCAAGGGAAATGGTATTTGCCTCAGTATTTAATAAAATCATATGTTACTGTTGCTTGGATCACTATGCTTGTTATATCTTGTTTTCTGAATTTTGAACTATCTTATACCTGTGGGGATGTTTCTATTGGAGTTTTCCCCAGTATGGCAGTATATATTGCAATTCTGATAGCATATTATTGTCAAATCAGAATGCTACTTTGGTTGTAAACTTTATATTATTTAAACCATGCTTTTGCCTGCAGGGAGACCATCTTTCACAAAGAAACAGGCAGATCTCTTCTTTCCTCCTGACTTCGCTGATGACTTTCCAGTTGCCATGCAGGTATGTCCTCTGCTATTTGTTGTCCTTGGTATAGTAAATTGGAGTTTAAGACGATATTCTCTTTTGTTATTCTTGCAGATATCCCACAAGTATAGTTTGATTTATGTGATAACCAAGCTTGGACTTCTATTTGTGTATGACCTGGAAACTGCTACTGCAGTATACAGAAATAGGATTAGTCCAGATCCAATTTTTCTGACATCAGAAGCTTCATCAGCTGGAGGTTTCTATGCCATCAACAGGCGAGGCCAGGTGTTACTCGCTACTGTAAATGAAGCAACTATTGTGCCTTTCGTCAGTGGCCAGGTGCTACTTGAGCTTGCTTGTTTCACTCTATAGTAAAAGATAAAAATTATGTTAAATAAAATATTTTGTTTACCTAATGTTCTCTGGTTATTCTTACAGTTGAACAATCTTGAGCTTGCAGTCAATCTTGCCAAAAGAGGAAACCTACCTGGCGCTGAGAATTTGGTGAGTTGATGCTTTATTCTTGTCTCTGTAGAATCTTTCTGCTTTGTGATGCTCTCTTGAAATTACTTCAGAATATCAAATGAAGTAGTCTGGGTTGGTCTGTCGTTAGTCACCTGCTGTTTGCTAGTTGGCATGCTTTTGGATTGCATGTAGAAAGTGCAATCTGTATTTGGTTTAACATCAGAAAAGCAATGCACGAGCTGACAACAGCCATGCACCACCAAGAAACTGCTCGAGTTTTAGCAAAAGCCACTCTACGGGGTCGTATCGATTGGTTGAAAGGCCTTCGAGGCTCGGGAGATTAAGATAAAAATTATTTTCCTAGATCTTTTTTGTTCGTTTGATTCTGCTCCCTCATCAACGCATGCGAAGGGAAATTAAAATTTGTGTCAGATGCTTCATACAAATATTTTCTAATATATTGATAATTTTAATAGTTTTTTTTGGCATACCAGAAGTAATAACTTACTATCCTGCCATCTGGGATATGTCTTAGGTCGTCCAACGTTTCCAAGAATTGTTTGCTCAAACCAAGTATAAGGAGGCTGCTGAACTTGCTGCAGAATCCCCACAAGGAATTCTCCGTACACCTGACACAGTTGCTAAATTTCAGGTATCTGTTTTATATTGTAATAGTATATATGTGTTAAATTTATGGATGTCAAATTTGGGTTCTTTGCATTAGTGGATATGCTATCAAGATTGAAATTTTATATTAGATTGAAAATTATAGAATCCTTTAAAGTCGAAAGTTGATGAATACGATACAATATATACATTAAAGTCTAAAAATATGGAGGAGAGTTAATAATATGAGGAAGTGTTGCATTCATAGCATGATATTGTTCCCGAATAAATTTAAAATGCCGTACAAGAAAATCTGTGTTTGCATATACGTCATATTTATTGGATGTGGTAGGTGGTATCGTGTGTTGTTGGGTGCTTTTAAGGGGGTGGGGGTTGTTATCCCTCTTTGCAGCAGGTGATTTCAAATCCCCCGACTCCTGTAAGTGAGGTGGTTTGCAGACCCTCTGTATGGCTGGTCCAGGGTATACGAGTTGAACCTGTGACCTCTGGTTAACTATTGAGTCACGCACCATATTTGGAGCACCTATGCGAGTACATATTTTTTTTTTGTGTGTGCATCTCAAAAGGTTTGATCACGTGCTGGCCAAGTAGATGGACCACTATTGCTCATTGGTTTTCATTTGCTTAGGATTGTAAATCTACTGAGTAGCAACAATAGCTCTATAGTTAAATCAATGAAGGAATGTCCTTAGGGTTTTAATGGAAGGTTGTGGTGGTCTATTTCATTTTGGATAAACACAAATAATTTGAACGATGAGTCTTTCAGATCACATTAGTCAACTCTATTATTCAAGATCCTTTTTCATCCTGATGGCAGTCACTTGGATTCTGCTGAATTGGAATTGGATTGAAATGTATTGTGCAAGCGGAGGAATTGTAGGTTTATAAGGTCTGGTTTTGGAGTTTTACATTGTTTTGGATTCTCAAGAAATGCTTAGAAAAATGCTTAACATAATTTATATGGTTAAATAATGACCAAAATTGATATTAATGGATGAAAATGGCTTGATATGGACCGACTGATGGAATCCAGGTGAAAGAATGGCAGGCGTGTAGTGGAGCTTTTCTCTTTAGTTTCCAGCAGAAAATTAGAAATGGAAGTTTTTTTTGTTGAAGTGGGATGCAATGGAACAAAATTGAGAATAACAGCGCTGATTATTTCTATATGTTTCTAATGCTTTGGTGTAATGTAGGAAAGGTGCAGAATACCTTATTTTGTGTTGTGTCTTATATGCAGAGTGTTCCTGTGCAAGCTGGGCAAACACCACCTCTGTTGCAGTACTTTGGTACACTTTTAACTAGAGGGAAGCTTAATGCATTTGAGTCATTGGAATTGTCACGCCTAGTTGTGAATCAGAATAAAAAGAATCTTTTGGAGAACTGGTTGGCCGAGGACAAGCTGGAATGTAGTGAAGAACTTGGAGACCTTGTAAAGGTCTGATTGGCAATTTGACATTAAAACTCGTAAAACAGATTGTCTCATTTGCACACTATTACTCTGCTGTTGAGCTAGAGTTTTTCTGTTAATATCCTCTTTTTTATATCAGTTACCATTTTCTTGTAGACTGTGGACAATGATCTTGCACTGAAAATATATATTAAAGCCAGAGCAACTCCAAAAGTTGTTGCGGCTTTTGCCGAGCGGAGAGAGTTTGACAAAATTCTGATATACTCTAAGCAGGTGAGTTATGTGCTTAATGTAACTTCTTTTTAGCACAATTTCTTTTTAGGAGTGTCTACTGTTCAAGGAATAATGTGTCAGGGCTGCTTCTCACTGTTATTAAAATTTTTGTTTCTGTTTTCTAATGGAATTGTGTTATGGTTCTTTGCCTGATATAGGTTGGATATACACCTGATTATCTGTTCCTTCTGCAAACTATTCTGAGATCAGATCCTCAGGTACGCATAGAAATTTCTGCAAATAGTCTTTTGCTTAATTATTAGTTGTTACATGTCTACAAGTCAAAGCCACCATAAGATAATAACATTATGAATATTTTTCCAAATCATGTAGCATTCCAATGTTCTTCTTATATTTAGGCTGAAACTACCAAGTGTAATGAATATTCTAAGTATCTTGTTTTTGTTCTGTTTTGTTCTTTGTTCTATTCATATTTGCAAGCTGCATTTTTCTTATTATTTTGAACCTCACTGTTTCAGCTGAAATGGTAATATGTTTTTGAATTGCAGGGAGCTGTTAATTTTGCGCTGATGATGTCTCAAATGGAGGGAGGTTGTCCCGTCGATTACAATACAATAACAGATCTCTTTCTTCAGGTTTTTAAATATGCAATGCTTTAATTATCTACTTGAATCTTTGAGGTCAATTAGTTCTGTGTTACGGTCATCCATCTAAATCCTTTCAGCTAAATAGTGTGCTGATTTTTTTTTTGTGTGCGCGCGTGTTTTTATTTTTTTCCCTCTCTTAACTGCATTCTTCACTTGCTTTATAAAGAATAAACAGAGATTCTAATGTTGCAAAATTACAAAGCTTACTTGAGATTCTTTTGTACTTGTCTGTTTTTACTTAGAGGAACCTGATCCGGGAGGCAACAGCATTTTTGTTAGATGTTCTAAAGCCCAATTTGCCGGAGCATGCTTACCTTCAAACAAAGGTTTCTTTTTCAACTGGTTGGAACTTCTATTTATTTTTTGTTTATATTTTCAGCTCTCTAATTTACCTAATTCTGCAGGTCCTGGAAATCAATCTTGTAACTTTTCCTAATGTGGCGGATGCTATTTTAGCAAATGGGATGTTTAGTCATTATGACCGTCCTCGAATTGCTCAACTTTGTGAAAAAGCTGGTCTTTATGTCCGTGCTCTTCAGGTATAATAACTTCTAGTATTTTATTTTTCCTTTTTGATTGAGTAAAATTATAATAACTTCTAGTATTTTATTTTTTCTTTTTGATGGAGTAAAATTATCTTCGTGAGATGATGCATTGTCTTCTCTGCAGCACTACAGTGAATTGCCGGACATCAAACGTGTCATTGTGAATACTCATGCAATCGAACCACAGGTTTATGTTCCTTTAATGCTTTTGCTTATTTATATGTTTTTGAGATCGCGAGATTTGTACTGAATGTTATTTTTTTTTATTTTTTATTTTTTCTGCAGTCTCTTGTAGAGTTCTTTGGGACACTTTCACGGGAATGGGCATTGGAGTGCATGAAGGACCTCTTACTGGTGAATTTAAGAGGGAACCTTCAGATAATTGTGCAGGTACCTATTGTCTTCTTACATGTGAATAAGGTTTTATTCTTTTTTACTGAAACTTGCTAACCTGTGCTATTGCAGGTTGCCAAGGAATATTCTGAGCAATTGGGAGCTGATGCATGCATAAAACTCTTTGAGCAATTCAAGTCATATGAAGGGTTGTACTTCTTCTTGGGGTCATATTTAAGCTCCAGGTATGTTGTTCAGAAAAGAATGAAGTTCGTTATGTTTGTTGGATTATAGCCAATTTTATTTGTGATCATATTTAATTTATATATCTTTTGGCTTCTGATGCAGTGACGATCCTGACATTCATTTCAAGTACATTGAGGCAGCTGCTAAGACTGGACAAATCAAGGAAGTTGAGCGTGTTACTAGAGAATCAAATTTCTATGACCCTGAAAAGACAAAGAACTTCCTAATGGAGGCCAAACTTCCAGATGCACGGCCACTGATTAACGTATGTGATCGTTTTGGGTTTGTTCCAGATCTGACGCACTACCTTTATTCGAATAACATGCTCCGATACATCGAAGGTTATGTCCAAAAGGTATGAGTTTTTTTTTTTTTTTGTTTTTTTATAAGGATCTTGGATGGTACATTTGTCACTGAAAACTCTTATTATATGCTGCTGAACTCCTGTTGGATTCTTTGGATAGGTCAACCCAGGAAATGCTCCTTTAGTTGTAGGGCAGCTGCTGGATGATGAGTGTCCTGAAGATTTCATTAAAGGATTGATTCTCTCTGTCCGTTCTCTGCTTCCTGTTGAACCCCTTGTGGAGGAGTGTGAGAAAAGGTGTTGTGTCCCTGCTCTCCTCTCCCTTTCCAGTTCTCTTTCTTGTTTTTTCATATTCTCATTCTGTATTTGCTGTTTTTAGGAATCGTCTCCGATTACTCACTCAGTTCTTGGAGCATCTGGTCAGTGAGGGAAGCCAAGATGTACATGTTCACAACGCATTGGGTAAAATCATAATAGATAGCAACAACAATCCTGAGCACTTTCTCACCACCAATCCGTATTATGATTCACGTGTTGTGGGTAAATATTGCGAGAAGCGTGATCCCACCCTTGCAGTTGTTGCTTACCGCAGAGGACAATGTGATGATGAACTAATTAATGTAACAAATAAGAACTCTTTATTCAAACTACAGGCCAGGTTTGTGACTGCTTCAATTTAGATTTTGTTAAACATTTGTGGTTTCGTTTGATGCGTGGTGGTTTACCCAATGTTTTACATCAGGTATGTAGTTGAAAGAATGGATGCTGACCTCTGGGAGAAAGTTCTTAACCCTGAGAATGAATATAGAAGACAGCTCATTGATCAAGTTGTATCTACTGCTTTGCCTGAAAGCAAGAGCCCGGAACAGGTTTCTGCAGCTGTTAAAGCTTTCATGACAGCTGATCTTCCTCATGAGTTGATTGAACTCCTAGAAAAGATTGTGCTCCAAAACTCGGCATTCAGTGGAAACTTCAATCTGCAGAACTTGCTTATCTTGACAGCTATTAAGGCTGATCCATCCAGAGTTATGGATTACATTAATAGGCTAGATAACTTTGATGGACCTGCAGTTGGGGAAGTGGCTGTGGAAGCCCAATTGTATGAAGAAGCTTTTGCGATTTTCAAGAAGTTCAACTTGAATGTCCAGGCTGTTAATGTTCTCCTGGATAATATCCAAAGTATTGATCGGGCTGTTGAGTTCGCATTCCGCGTTGAAGAAGATGCTGTTTGGAGTCAAGTGGGCAAGGCTCAACTCAGGGAGGGATTAGTTAGTGATGCAATTGAGTCATTTATTCGTGCAGAAGATGCCACTCAATTCTTAGATGTTATTCGTGCTGCTCAGGATGCAAATGTCTACCATGACTTGGTGACATACCTACTGATGGTTAGGCAGAAGGTGAAGGAGCCCAAGGTGGACAGTGAGCTTATTTATGCATATGCAAAAATTGATAAGCTGGGTGAGATTGAAGAATTTATTCTCGTGCCAAATGTTGCCAATCTCCCAAATGTTGGTGATCGCCTGTATGATGAAGCCCTTTATGAGGCTGCAAAAATAATATTTGCTTTTATTTCCAACTGGGCCAAGTTGGCGTGCACGCTTGTGAAGCTTAGACAGTTTCAAGGTGCTGTTGATGCAGCAAGAAAAGCCAATAGTTCAAAGACGTGGAAGGAAGTTTGTTTTGCTTGTGTTGATGCTGAGGAGTTCCGGTTGGCTCAGATATGTGGACTCAACATTATTGTACAGGTGAAGTGTGTATTTCTCTAAATTCTAGTTTTGGATTTAGAAAGTTCTATTTTATCCTTTTTTTGTGTGGGTTCTTTATTTCGGTGATTTGGCCTGCAATCTACAGGTGATATTAGATCAATGAAATATATATATATATATATCTTATTATTATTTTTTTTGTAATGGGCTCTATATGGTGTTAAATTCTACACCTAATATTTATGGTTGCATGATCAGTTTTTACTCGGTTTAAAATTCAAATTTTTGTTTCTTATTTTTAATTTTATGGTGTATTGATGTGAATTTGTAGGTGGATGACTTGGAAGAGGTCAGTGAATATTACCAGAATAGAGGATGCTTCAATGAGCTGATTTCTCTCATGGAAAGTGGTTTAGGATTAGAGCGTGCGCATATGGGGATCTTTACTGAGTTGGGTGTCCTTTATGCTAGATACCGTTATGAGAAACTTATGGAGCATATCAAACTGTTTTCAACCCGTCTCAACATTCCCAAGCTTATACGTGCTTGTGATGAACAACAACATTGGAAGGAACTCACCTATTTGTATATTCAATATGATGAGTTTGATAATGCTGCTACCACTATTATGAATCATTCCCCAGAAGCTTGGGATCACATGCAATTCAAAGATGTTGCCGTCAAAGTTGCTAATGTGGAGCTCTATTACAAAGCTGTTCATTTCTACTTACAAGAGCACCCTGATCTTATAAATGATCTTCTTAATGTGCTTGCACTTCGTGTGGATCATACACGTGTTGTTGACATAATGCGAAAGGTTTGTACTTATACTGGAATATGTTTAAATGTTACAAACATTGCTTCACTACTTTGCTTGAACTTTTTGGAGGCTTTGCATTGTTTTCCTTTCCGGGTTTCAGGCAGGCCACCTACTCCTTGTGAAGCCATACATGGTTGCAGTTCAGAGCAACAACGTGTCCGCTGTGAATGAAGCTTTGAATGAGATATATGTCGAGGAGGAAGACTATGACAGATTACGGGAATCAATTGATATGCATGATAACTTTGATCAGATTGGTCTTGCTCAGAAGGTGAAGTGTTACTGTGTTCAGTGTTATTTGAGTTTTGTTATTTTATCTGTTATTGGAGTCTGATTTCACAAAACCACTTGTATCTGTTCGAGCAGATTGAGAAACACGAGCTTCTTGAGATGAGACGCGTTGCTGCTTATATCTATAAAAAGGCAGGTAGATGGAAGCAGTCCATTGCATTGTCAAAGAAAGATAATCATTACAAAGATGCCATGGAGACATGCTCACAATCTGGGGATCGTGAACTTGCAGAGGAGTTACTTGTCTATTTTATCGAAAAGGTACTACCTTCATCAGATACACATGCCTTCATATGATGTATGGAACTAAGTTTGTTGGGTTTAGTTATATAAATTTGAAATAATTAACGTGGATGTGCTTGTACAGGGAAAGAAGGAATGCTTTGCGTCGTGCCTCTTCGTTTGTTATGATTTAATTCGTCCAGACGTGGCTCTTGAACTTGCCTGGATGAATAATATGATTGATTTTGCCTTCCCATATCTGTTGCAGGTGAACTCTTTTCTTCTTCTGTAGCCTGTAGGGCTTCTTCATTTATTAGAAGAATGAATCAACCAAATCTTTTTGTGAACTCATGATGAACCTGAAAACACTGGCTTACAGTTGGCCCATTAAAATTTAATAATTTGGGCTTAGTTTTGCTCAGATATATCATTTCAACCTGTGAGCTGTCACAGGTTGAAATGATTAATCCAGATGTCTCTTTCAATACTCCCAATGCTACAAGTCTATTGTCTTGTATCAGTTCACACTTACTACGCACTTGAATTTCAGACTGATTGGTTTGGTGGTTGAGATTTATCTGTTTCTGCATCATGTGTTCGATTAGAGATGGCATAGTTTATTGGACATTTCTAGTCTATGTTATAGGTTGCACTCTTAATTTGTGCTTCTTCTTGCAGTTTATCCGTGAGTACGCGGGCAAAGTTGATGAACTAATCAAGGACAAACTTGAAGCTCTTAGTGAAGTTAAAGTTAAAGAGAAGGAAGAGAAAGATGTCATTGCACAACAGGTTTTTGCTTTGAGAATATTTTAGTATCATGCAGTAGTAGTTGACAATTTTGTCTTCATTTCCATGAGAGTCTTCAAAAGTATTTTTGTTCTTGATTTTGTTGAAGTGAAAGTCTGCAGTTTAACTATGTTCTCTACTTTATACTGGTAGAGGAAAAAGCTAATTAATTTGTTGTACATTGTTCATTGCAGAATATGTACGCTCAGTTGCTGCCTCTTGCTTTGCCAGCGCCACCAATGCCGGGTATGGGAGGAGCGGGGATGGGAGGAGGTTTTGCTCCTCCGCCACCCATGGCTGGAATGGGGATGCCTCCCATGCCCCCTTTCGGCATGCCAACAATGGGCTCCTATTGATTTGTGGGTGACAGTGGAAGTGGAAAATTGTAGCCAACAGTTGGTTGGTTGACGAGGGTGCAGAAACTAGCGGGTCTGGGCTCTCCACGTGTTTGTGGGGTTGAACCATCATTCTTTGTCACTTCATGTCCTTTCTTGAAAATAGAAAACGTTGTTTGGTGGGCTGGAGTGAAGGTTTATTTAGTTCAGAAATAATGTCAAAATTTTCTTTTTTCTTTTTAAATTTTTATGCTTTTTTATTTGTGATAGGGGGTGTGGATATATTTCTTTGTAATATTCATTTGATAGTGGAGGCATTTTTTTGCAGCTGGTAGGGGCCGAGCTGAGGAGGATACTTGTTGTACTAAAAACAAAGCGGCCGTGCACCATATACTGATTTTCTTGGATTAACAAACGTGTGTTCATATTCAATTTTTCTATTTCTCAACTCCTGTCATGAATCCTGATTGATTGTCCTGTTTTCTCGGTTGTTTTTCCATCAATTTTTGGTGTAAATTCTCCCATACCATTCTTGCCAGTTTTGTTATTTGAACAAACAAAAGTCATTTTTTTTATTTTTATTTTTTTATCTTATGGCGCGTCTTTTCCGCAAGTGGTCATTGAGGGTGGTGTTATTAGAACCATTTGTGTTTACCGCAAGTGGTCATTGAGGGTGGTGGTATTAGAATCATTTGTGTTTAAAGTGATAGTTGCAACTCTGACAATGCATCCAGTTTATTTGGAAAGTAGAGCAACAGTCGTAACTCCGTTTGTCCTATTGACAGCCACTGAAAGACATTTATTTTTTTGAACAATGATATCCCTGTCAGATTTTTAGTTTCAACTCTCGTTCTTGGATTTTTATTTTACTTACATTCGAAGTGACATTTTTTTCATTTTTTTCTTTTGACTTTAATTCATGTGTAAAATGACTTGACAACCCAACAAACCTTTTTTTTCACTCCCCAAAATGAAGCGTTTTCTCACCATATAAGAGGTCAGGTAGAAAACACCCTCAAGTATACTCTAAGTAGCATTTATACTCCCTACTTGAAAAAGTGTGTAATAAACACTCTTAATCTTTTGAAATTGTTCAAAATTACCTCTCTATCAGAAATCTGACATAAATTATTGCTATAATACCCAAATTAAGTTTTGTGTGAGCAAACTGGTAATTTTTTAGAAAGATCCAATTGTATCCGAGTATACCAATAGATAGACATGGAAAAATTAGTCAAGCTAGACTCAAAAATCACTTAAATGGGTTACATGGACTATTGGATAGGAGATTTAAGAAGGGTACAAGTATTTATAAACTGACTCTAATTTGGGATTAATCAATATCTTGTTGCTTCATACCTTTAGTGCGTGTCGGCTAAGTTTACTTGGGAACCGGACCCCAGTAAGAGTCAGGGGAAGGAAGAGGACAAATTCGTTGATGGAATCAACTAGAAAAGAAAGGAAATAATTTTTTTTTAAATGGTGTATTCTTAGTGGAAGAGTAAAACTCTAGCTAAGGTTAGGGGATGAAGTTGCAATGAAGAACCAAGTAACCACTTGTCCAAATAATTAATGTAAGACCTCCATCATTTCTTAAATTTTTTCCCCTTGTTTACCAAAGTGGGAGGGTTCCTTGACCTCCGGCCGACCCCGAGTATTCTGGCGGAGCTTAGTTTCATATATTGCATTTTTTGGGCTAAAATTGGAAAATCCAAGCCTTTAAGGGTTCATTTCCTCCATTTTTGAGTTCGGGTTTGGATTTTCATGGTGCCTCAAGGGTTAAAGTTGCTTCCCTCGTAGTTCCCGACATAACCTAGAAGTATCGTCAGAGATCATTCTCTCTACTCTCAGTGATTCACCGACTCTTTCTCCATCACCGCCAGTTCCTCCCACCACCGCCTTCTTCTTCTTCAACCACCGCTTGATAGTACAACTTCCTCTTCCTCCTCACACCATATATACACACAGATATATATCTATCTATACACACACACACACACACACACACAACAATCTCATCCATTTTTATATATATATATATATATATATAAATAC
>JAOTQH010000014.1:2348217-2360977 GCA_025631255.1 Cornus kousa | reverse complement strand
ATATATATATATATAAAAATCCCAAAATACTCTGAAAGGAATTTTAGGTCTTATTTTTTAAAAAAATAAATTAAAAATAAATTAATTAAAAACAATAATTTTTAGGGGGTTTTTAAATGTTTTATAAAAAATGCCATTATTTATTTATATTTTTTCTTTTACTTATTTATATATATTTTTAAACTTTATCTTAAGGGCATTTTAGATATTTTAGTCTTCAAATTTAAGAATTGTTCAAATTTGCTCAATTTGAAAGATATAAAGTTTTTTTTAACTGCATGAGAGTATTTGTACATTTTATATATAAGAGGGAGATTTTTTTACAATTTATCTAGGAAAAAATAAATTACTTTTGTTAAATTGGAATAAATTATGGTGGCTAAATCTTCACTTGTGTTTGGGTCGGTGTATGCCAACTGAGTCTAAGGGTTCCATATGTTTGGATATAAAATATATATATTTTTTTGGTATTTGGTTGTTGTAAATATTTATAAAGAAAAAAAATTAAAACTTAACAAAAATAAATTTACTCATCAATTTTCGACAAATCATTTTACACAGCCCGCCTTATAGACTCGACCCAAATCTTTCACAAACACTGAGAAAGTTTAAAAAAAAGAATAATAAAATACTTGTAGAAAAATATTTTACACCGAAGGAGACGGAGCATAAATAGTAAATCTTGCTCCAAAAAATATAAGCTGAATAAAAAATTGACAGTACAATCCAATGTACCTGCATGTTACCGGTATGTTTGAATGAATAATTATACTCCAAATCTATCCTCACCTCAACCCAAACTTATTTATATTGTTCATTGTGTAAATTCGCCCTTTACAATCCTTCATTTTGAAGTGATTTAAATTATTCATTAAAATAGTATTTTCACACTAATAAATGATTCTATTATTTATTATTATTTTTTCACAAATCAATAATGTTAAGGGTTGGTGATTAAAGAAGAGGGGAGGACTCGAGCTCGAGCTCCTGGCCAGAAAAATAACCTAACCACTGCCAATTTTTATTTTTATTTTTTATTTTTTAAAAAAATTCATTTTTTAATTTATTTTTAAACATTAAATTATTATCTAGAAGTAAATGAACACATTTAAGGAAGAAATGTCACACAAATTAGGTGCAGCTTGGATTGCAACTTGGGTTGGGTAACTTGAACCCAACCTTAGCTCAGCCCCATTTTTACGGCTTAAGCAATCAATTTAACAATTAGAGTTGGGTTTGGGTTGAAAAATTTCAACTCGAATTTAATTAGCATTGAACTTGGGTTGAAGTGCTAACAACCCGAGCCAATCCGAACTCAAATTTTAATATTATTTTAATATATATTTTTACTTTTAAGTACATTATATATAATATTTAAACTCTAAATATTTTTAAACAATTAATTCTTTAAAAGTTTGTTTGTACAAGAAGTCTAAAACTAATTCAAGATCATATTAAATTTTTAGTGTAAAAATTAGCTATACGAGTAACCTTTAAGTAATCTTCCATGGCTCAGGTCATTTTCTTCATTTTCTTTTTACATTCAATTTTACGTTTCCTCGTGTGTGTATGTATATATGGGTGTGTGTGTGTTTATATATATAAATATATGTGTGTGTGTGTATTTATGTATCGATAATCGAATGTTGATACAGAGGGATTCGGAAGATGAGAGAGTGTCTGCCTCCTCAGATTCTCAAAGAAAAGCTCCCTCGGTTCCTTCAGAAATGACTTGCGATACCTTCGCGTTTGGTTACAACTGGTAACTGGTTGAAACTCTTTGCATCCCTTAGATTTTTGTTTTTGTATTTAGATTATTTTGATTTTGTCCTGTCAGTTTTTGATTCCTCCTTGTTTAGTTCTAAAGTCTCTTGTTGATTGGTGAGAAAATGTAGGAATGATTAAAAAGGTGAAGAAAAATTAATTTTTTGTATCTTAATGCACTGTTTGGATAGCATTTTGTTAAGGTATTTATTTTGCTTTTGGATGCAAATATTGCTTCAAAAAAGCATTTTAAACTCCAAAAAGACTGTGCACTTCTGATTTGTTTGCATGAAGTGTTGCTACCAATTGCTTTATATTTTCCATCCCACTGTGGGAAAATAAGTGTTGAGTGCCATTAAGGTTTTCATTCCAGTTGCTCAGTTAAACCCCTTTTGAAGCAATCTCATGGTCATTTGTGTTGCATAGTTTTCCACATTTTACTTAGGGAAAAAGAAGGAAAGACGTAAAAAATGAAATATGTACAGGACATTTCTGCATTTCATTTTGGTTAAATTCACCATGTATTTGGGGCTGTTTATACTTTTGTTTCTTTCTTGAATTCAGATAAGATATTGTTACTTCCTGAAGCTTTCTTCAGTAACAATTATGTTTATGTGAATAAAAAATAGATCGTATTGTGTATATGAAACTTTTCATAGACATCATGAAAATGATTGATCTCTTAGTCTTGTTCAAATGACCCTTAAGTTTTTAACAAATTTTACCGTCTTACCACACGCTCCCTGTTTTAGGTGCTTGACCCGTGATCATGTTTTGTCAATATTATTGGTGAATTGTCAGACTAAATTATTAACAAGAAGTATAAAGCGATGCATATGAGACTAGAGTTGAAAGCAAAGCCGGAGTTTATGGAAGAGTGCTCACAAATTTGCAGCACTATGGCTTTTCATTTTTGTATTTAGAATAGTGGATGTCTCTGTATAATTATTGGGTAGAGTTTTTTTATTTACTTATAAAAAAAAATGGGTCGAGTCTTCTGATTTGATATAAAAAATCGATTCAGTTTATATATCCAGACCTGTTCCTTCCAATGGAACTTGAGGTCAAATCTGTATCATAAAAAAGATTACTAAAATTTTATCGATCAATGGCTTTGAATTTTTTGGCTACTTCCTCATTGTTTTACTTGCTCTTTTAGATGCCAATGGTTTGAAATTGAGCACTTACAGATTTTGGTAGTGGGGTTTTTTTTCTGTATCTGGTTTAAGGAACATTTCTATATTGTGTCCATTTCAATTGTATCATGCAAATTCTTGTCTCCTTAATGGTCTTCAGTTATGGGGGTCCTCTCAAAATTGTGTTATTGAAATTCTCTGCTCACCCAGTTATCAGAGAGATTTTTAGAAGTAGGCATTTTTATGTTGTTATAACAAAAGGCTGACACCATGCGTGACCATTCATTTATGTAGCCAAGGCATTGAACTTGTTTTGATAATTCTCTCTGTGCTGAACTTGGTTGCTATGTTATCTATTTTCTGATGGGATTTCTCCAACGTGTAAGCTTGTGAACAGTACAAGGACACAGTTCTACCTTGTTTAAGTATGCTATGAACTGAAGTCATACTGACCTTCCATTAACTGTTGAACAGCCTTGCAGAGCCCATTGGCGAGTTGCAAAAATCATACGAGAAGTTCCTTCACCGCATGGAGCGACACATGAACAAGAAAATCCAGGTTCTGTTTTTTTGGTCAATGTTGTGTAATGAGAATTTCTTTTTCCACTCTGTTAGATTCCTTGATATCTAACTATGCACAGATGTCCTTCAGCGTCAGGAAGGAAGAACTGTCAGGAGGCCTCCACGTGCCGGAAGCCTTCCTTACAGGTGTGACGAGAGTAACAGAAACAAAGAGAATTTATGTGTTGAATGTAGGCCTACAGGAACTTGTCCTGAAAATTCTTTACGTGAAACACAATGTAACTTTATAAACATTGAGAACAAGAAGGGTTTGGAGGAAAATCCTCAGGATGGGATGCCAATGAAGGATCCTAACGGTACCAGAGTTTCAGTAAATTCGTTTAACGTTGAAGAATCCAGCAGTCCATCTGTTAAGAAGGTTGTCATGGGAGATGTTGGACACAGGAACTATTTCAATTTGCAAGATGATACTGAAACGGAAACAGTGGAACCTAGGAAGTTTTGCAGTGATGATACAGTAGTTGTGAAGTTTGTAGATACTGCTATTGTTGGGAAGTCTGAAGCAGAAGACGCATGCCATCATGGTCTGGTGGAACCTACAATAAACACTAAAGAAGCCTTGAATGCCATTAATAGCATGTTTCGAGAGCCTTTAGAGCCACCTCTTGATAGTAGGAGATCACGCAGAAGCAGGCCTAAAGCTGATCAGAGCTTAAGCAATGGATTTGAGGTGTTCATTGATGACAACATGGATAATAGGATTGGATCATTAAACCAAAATGCGGAGAAGGGTAATTCAATGCTGCAACACAACATGCCCGGAACTTGGCAGCCTATTCATGAACCGTTTCAAATATATGTTGATGAGGAGGAGAGCAATGAGGTGAAAGAGAGATTTTGTGAGAAAGATAACTTTGAGCAAAGTATGGTTCAACAAATGTCAGAAAATGAAATTGCTTTTGTATTTCCAAGTCCAAATGATATTTCTACAGAAGGTTCTGAAGATCTGGATGCAGAGAGGTCACCACGGGCAAGAGTTAGAGAAGATACAGTTGTTTGTAGGTTTGTAGGATCCACTATTTCGGATGAGCCAGAGGTGGAAAATGTTTGCCACCATGGCCTGGTAGAACCTACAATTAACTTGAAGGAGGCTATGGATGATATAAATAGCATGTTTGGGAAGCCAATAGATTTCGTTAGGACCAAGAGATCGAAGAGGCAGGACAAAGCAGCAGACACGAAGAATAATTTTGGTGGGTTTGTAATACTGCCTGATGATGACTTGGAATATCAACAAAGGCAGTCTCGGCCTAGCTCATCTACCAAGAGTGAACGTGACTTGTTTGAGCCAACCGTGTGTACAAAGGAAGCCATGGATGAGATAAACAAGATGTTTGGAATGCCACTTGATTTCTAGGTACATGGCATGTACTCTTTGTGTTTGATTTCTAGGTACATGGCATGTGCTCTTTGTGTTTCGATTCTGTTGTAATTGATATTCGATTGATCAAGCTGTGATTTTGATCTGTTTCACATTTCACATATTTGTATTGCAGAAAGTTTTAAATATGTGGATCTTTGTTTGCCTATTTGTCGTGCTTTTGTGCTGTTGTATTGCAGTATATGAAACACAACTCTTTCTGTCTAAATGACTTGCTATCTATAAATTGTTTAAAGCTTAAAATGTCCAAAGAAGGAAAAGCTAATGATGCTGCCATGCATAGTGCAGAATTCTTTTATTTATTCAAGAAATATAATAGAACTTAAGACATTTAAAAATCGTTGAACCAACACTGGAAGGGAAACAAAAAGAAACAAAGAACAATAACAGTTAATCAGAAGTTAAGAATGACTGGTAGTGAATTTAGGGGTGATTGCTGGGAGTGCAGTGAGCTGGGTGGAAAGCCAAAGGGCCTGCTGCATAAATCACGGCTTCATAATTCTTTCCAAACAATCTTTTGTTCTCATAGCGGAGAGGGGAACCATTGAGTCCGTAATTCACATTGGAGAAGAGGTTGCAGTTTTCCAGAGGAGATGAAACTAGTTTGACATGGCACGAGTGGAGAGGATGGTCCAACAGGTAATGGCTCATCTTAAAGCCTTTCATTTGTGCATAGAAGTACCCGTGTGCATCTGTTTCAAATGCCTTGTAAAAGCTGACTCGGTCTTTGTGGTCTTTGCAGATAACACTTACTTGAGCTGCAGGGATGGGCTCAGCCCCGGCCAAAGACCATGTCCCGAAGTGCTCACAGCTCTGGCAGTAGACCATGCCTTCGACCACCACATCTACATTCTTCTCCACTGTTTTGGTTGAGGCGTCTTCAGAAGCAGTCGCAGAATAGAAAGCCAACTGGAGCAGGAGCAACGAGAGGACAACCGCGAGCTGGCTGCTTCCCATCTCTAAGGTGTGATTAGGGTTGTAGAGACTTGAAGAATAGCTCTGTTTGATGAAGAGAGAGTTGGATGGGGGTGGTATATATAGTTTTCTTGTGAGAATAGTTGGTGCATTTCATAAACTTTTGCCGTAGACGTGGGGACTACTAAGCTCCATTTCATAAACTTAAGTAGTTGAAAAATGGTTTGTACGTGAAGGCCACCTTCAACAGTCCATTGTTTATTATGATCATGTCAATACTCTTATTCTTCATTTGGGCCCTCGGGGGTGTTTTTATTTTGTTTGGGCTGTCAATTTCAGGCCTGCTCTGTGTGGCCTGCCCTGTTTAGGCTCCTGCAAATTATTGACATTGGGTTGGTCAGGGCCCATTCATATTGGATAACTTTGGTTGTTGGTGTGGCAGTTGTTTAACTTGTTTTGCCTGAGGGTTTCATTTATTTATTTTTTTTTGTATTTTTGGGGTAGGTAAATACTGGTACACACCATAGTTGGGCGGGTTGAATCCCTCACCTCCCTGTGAAAGACGAGAGGTTATACCAGTTGAGTTAACGGCAAGTTTCATAGTATTACTGAAAAAAGGGTATATTTTCATTTGTGCATCTTCGCAGCCAAATCCTAAACAACAAAACCAGAAGAAAGATCTGTACTTCCTTATCTCATTTATGTACATCCACCATGTCCCAACACTAGATACAAGCTGTAACCACCTATGGGCAATTCCTTCAAGCCTCGCCGATTAAGGACACACAAAAGAAATTTAATAACAAGCTGAAGATCACCTGTTAGCTTGATGCTATGGACATAATCTCGAGCTCTGCAAAGCAAAGCGACGAGAGTTCTGAGGTTGCTGCATCAGGTCCTATTGCAATTATCTCTCTCAATCTTGCAGAAACATCTCTCATTTCCTGTCTCTGTGTTAGGTCAGGGTGAACACAGGATATTATCACTTCACCGAGTTTTTCAAGCTGCTCCACTCGGAAATGTTTTAGAGTAGGATCCACCATTTTAGTAAGGGGCTCTTCCCCTCTCAGATAGTCAGATAGCGAGTCCTCAAGCGAGCCACCATCTACTGAGCCAGGGAGTCTGCCAGTTATCATTTCGAACAATATTACACCAAAGCTGTAGACATTACTCGCCAGATGCAAGTCCATCTTAGCAGCATCTACTTCATTCCAAAAATCAAAATCCGAGATCTTGGCTGCATAGTCTTCAGTGAGATTGACAGTGGTTGAGTTCAGGTTTTTGTGGGATATGGGTGGTGTCATTTGGTGCATGTGGTCGAGGCAGTAGGCCATGCCCATTATAATCCTCATCCGCATACCCCAGTCCAAGTGTTCTGCTTCTTTTACTGCAGAAAGGAAGAAGAAAAAAAAGTAAAAAAAAAAAAGAAGAGGGATTAGAAGTCTCATGCATCACTTTCTAAAACTCTAATGGGCAATGCAAAATGAAATGGCTATCAACAGAAATCAATTGCGACAACAATGCACAAAAAAAAAAAAAAATAATAAAAATAATAAAAAAATAAAATCCTAAACATGTTCCTTCTGAAGTATGCATATAATACATGATTAAAACAGTTCTTAATATCTCTCTTTCTATCCTCAAATTACTAACCTCTACGTTTGCATATTGTCAAATGGAAGATTTTCAAGTCGCTGCCAGATAATATTCCATGCCACGTGCATAACAGGATTCAATGTCGTATTTCACAGACGATTTAAGTTCATGGATCATTATAAAAAATATTTCTAGATAAACATGAGACAGTCGAATGTATCAGAATCATCTTGCCAAGTCAAACGTGCAAATTAACTTTTTATGCATTACTTTTAAGAGAAATTACAATAAACCGAGTCATTTTGGTGGTGACATTTGCTAGTCAACCCTAAATATTTTAGTGTAATACTGAAATATGAGAAAGTCAGCATTATTTTTTCTCAGCTATGTATCAAATTGATATTTATATAGAAGAGTTCCATTACGTTCTGATGGTCCCTGAGATTAGATACAAATCAAATGGTTTAGAGTTTCATCTGAGGTTCCCTTAGAAGCATTAATTGGCGAATCATGAACCCTAACTCATACGCGACATGTTCAGTAATAAAGAATGTATCAGCATCTCAAGAACAAGTGCTATTTCATTTCAGATTATTATTGGTCTGTCATCACAACCAAGCATAAAATAATTAACAAAAATAATAAATGAAGGCAACTCACTATGCAAATGCTCAAAGAGTGTTCCATTTGGAGCATATTCAAAAACCATCATTCTAGTGAAAGGCTCCTCTTCCTCGCAAAACCCGAGAAGGTTCACAAAATTCTTGTGGTTGATTTTTGATAATGTGTCAATCTGGAAACATCACAAAATTGATTTATTCAGGACTGTTGGACCGAACCAAAACCAAAAATTTAGTGTGATTAATCTGAAAACTACCTTGTTCCTGAACTGGACTTCCAGATTCTTTGACCAATCCCTGGCAGATGTAACTGCAACAGATGTAACGGCTACTTCAACTCCATTGGACAGTGTCCCTTTGTATATTGTGACAAGTGATGAAGAATGAATTACGTTGCTGAAATCTTCACAAGCGGCATCAAGTTCTGATCTCTTGAGGTTTGGCACAACTGAGATTTAGAATCGTGGTCATGCAATAGAAACACGAGTTGAATCGATTAGTATTTATACCACCATATTTATTACTTAATGTATATTTCAACAGGGCTGTGGGGGATGCCTTCTTTATAAATCGGATTCGCAACGTAACAAGTTTTTTTAAAAATAATAATAAAGGATTTTCCATCCATAGATTTTATGAGAGGATACTTTTATGTATCAAACAGTAGTCCAATAACAAAACTCCAAAAATGTGCCCGTGTATTCAAATATTTCTAGGAGGAAAATAAATATTCACCATATCTGATGAATAGAAACTGAGGTGTTTGTTGATTTTAAATATTTGCTTTATATGTAATAGGAGGTTTTCAAAGTCTGAATTACTACCAGAGGTAGTCTTAGAAGGCAACTATTAAACCAATCCTCTGGCTGTCCTCAGAATATAAACAAGCAAAGTTGATTTATTATTGTGGGAAAGAAAAATTACCAGTTACAAAAGTTTTTTGCAGCTGCCCACTTGATCCTGAGGCCCAAGATTTGGTAGCAGCCACCCTATTGCCTCGACAGAAGAATATACCAATGAATAAAATGAATAGCAACACAGAGCCCCCTATGGCTACCGACATTATTAGAACTCTATAATGTTTTCGATTTGAACTTGATCTGTCTGTGGGGAAAGGCGTTGGGGCAGAAACAGGAGGTGATGAAGGCCCTGATGATGAAGATGGTGATGGTGATGGTGAAGGTGGTGGTGGTGATGGTGGCGATTTCTCTCCATGTTTTTTTGACGGATCGTCAGCTGATTCTTTTAGCAATCTCCGATGAGTTGCATATCCGGACTGAGCAATGTTCCTGCAAAAAGATAAAAGCAGCTGTCATGAACCAGAACAACAATAAGCCATCATGGTAAAACATAGACGCTGTACATGAATGTCAACTGGGAGCCATTTTTATATAGGCCTACAAGGCAAGAGACTATGAAAGATTGTACAGCTTGCTGGTGTTGTACAGCAAGGTAAACTCATGATTAAAACACCACAGTAATGATATGGTAGGCAAGACAAATTTCATTTGACCTCTAAATCAAATAAACATATTGCACTATCTGCATGAAAATCCTAAATGGCCTACCTCATTGAATTACTAGATTATGCAAAACAAAAATGAGTTCAAATTGACTGCACAAACATACCATGCACAAACATACCATGAGATGAATCTTTTGTTGCTAGATGATCTTTGCAGAACTTTAAAAAGCCGGTTCTCATCTACTTGAACTTCAGAAAGCATTTTGAGCTCATTAATTTCAGGAAATATGTTACTGAATTGCTCATTGTTGTCCAGTAGACTGCAACATTATTAGAGAAAATGAGTTACCATGAGCATGAAAAAAAAAAAAAAAGGAAAAGATGAGGGAAAATTGATTTTAATGATCAAAATTAAAAAATTATTATATTAAAATAACCTTAAAGTAAAAATAAAAAAAATAAAAAAAAAAAAAAAAATTGTCAAGAAAAGTAAGAATGAGATAACACAGAGTGTTTTATCACAATCTTGAATTATATTGGCCAATGTACTGTAAGCTCAAGAATCATTGCTGGAAACATGATCAATCTTGGATGTAAAAGCAAGAATGCCATGGACAACTTGGCAAAGAAAAACCATTTGACTATCGAAAATTTGCGGAAAACCTCAACAATTAATCAGTTAAAATGATGATCTGCATTTTTTGCTTAGTGAGAGATTTAATTGAGAGTGAAACCCTACAAAAGAACTGCATTTTTTGTTTCGCTAGAGGAGAAGAGAGATATTTTATTGAGATAGAAAATGGTAGCCACGGGAAAAGAATCATTGAAGGCTGTGTTGGATTTAGTAGAGGGAGACAATTTAAATAGGTTGGTACTCATGAAAATACTTTATAGTAGTTTTAGTAAGTAAGTGTATTGAACAAATCATCCTCAAAAGGTTACTGATTAGCAGTTATCTTTAATGCTGGTGTACCTTTTTCAAACTTTTGGTTTGGTCAGTGATCTCTAATTTTCCCAAAGGAGGAAGAAGCTATCATTAGAAAATTTATTTAATGATTAGTGTCAACTTACAGAGTTGCTCCTGACAGATTATTGCCAAGTTCAGAGGAGAAAGGTCCACTGAATTTATTGTATCCAAGGTCCAACAGCTCCAACTCTTTCAGCTCTCCAAGCTCTTCAGGAATGATTCCGGATAAAGAGTTATTGCGTAAAATACTGCAGAAGTTCACAATAGAGAGAATGCCCGTAAAAAAGGTTTTATATACAGAAAAATGGTTCTTCATAAGATGAAAAACAACAATATGTATTAATAGAGCATTTGCAACTAGGAAATAAATATAATTTTACATAGATTTTATGTGAACCAGATTTCTTAGATCAGGAGCTAGAGTTCCTCCAAGACAGAGATCCTTCAACTTCCTGCAAGATGTACAAATATAAATTAGAAATGATTAAAATCCATCAACCATTGAAATCAGAATTCCCAATTACGTATTATGTGTTTGAAACTATAAAGTTAATTCAATTCACAACATTGATCCCTTAACAACTAAATCACCATTATTTATCGTAAATATTCAACACAATCAGTACTTAAGGCGTCAATAAGAAATGGAAGCAATCCTGAATATTATAAGATGGCTAGATACATAACCATAATTATTTATTTCTCGGGCTGGTGAGATTTATACTAAACCACCTACGTCTCAGATATAATCACAGAGAACAATCATCATTTAAGTATTGCTTTGACACACAAAACATGTGTCCTCATGCTTGTCAATCTAAGCTTTTACTAGTAGTATATAACAATGATCTCTTACAACAATTGCTAAATAAATGTATATATGTGTCAAGAGTGTATATTAGCTCCAAAATAATCCATTCTTTGCAAAGAGATTGACCTTTTTCCATCAAAGAATGAATTCAAATCCCGAATCGATAAGCTCATCCGTTTTTTTAATCCGAAACCAAAAATAAAAAATAAATAAAAAAATAAAAATAAAAATAAATAATAATCAAAAGCACGAGAAAATATAAATTGTAACAAACAACAAAATCAACCCTTATCTATGATTATGCAAAACCATAATTCACAATAATTGTAGAAATTTAATACAAGAAATACTTACAAAACCACAACATTTCCATCCGAGCACTCGACACCAAACCACCAACATGGATCAATTACTCCAACTTCATCATTCCAATTAGACAGGGCACCAAATGGATCACTCACAACCCTTTCCCTAAGTTTCAACAATGCCAAACCTGCAAACAAACAAATCAAAACACTCCACAAAATCACATCCTTTCTAAATCTCAATTACACTCTTCCTAATTGATGAGAAAACTTATATATATATATATATATATATATATAAATTAAAAAAATTAAAAGAGAGAGAGAGAAGTTATATGTTATTTTTCTTCTTTTACATTTTCTTCTGAGTCGGTCACACTATACTACAAAACTCTTACCTTCTTTGTTGAGCGACAAACAAAAAATCAGATTCTGAAATACCAAAAACACCATCACCAGCAACACCGTCAAGCGACGCTCACTGAATCTCAAAAGTTCGATCATCGCTACATTAACTACCAAAAACCCTAAATTTCTTAATTCGAACTCTGATCAATCAAGCACAACCAAACGAGTTCTTAAGCTAGGAGTCCAATCACGAACTGGGTTGACTCGGAATGAGACACAGCTCGAACGCATCAAATGACCCAAAATTTGAACAACCGAGTACAGCATGTGAAGATATAGATATAGAGATAGTATATATTAAAAGCGAGTTCCGTGTATTTTGTAAACTACCAAATAAAACGGGTGTGAAGTCACTGAAGTGTGAACCCAAAATTATATATATATATGTGTGTGTGTATAAATATATAAGTGAGTAATTGCAGGTGATGAAGTTTTACTGGAGAAGAGAGGGTTTAGTTTCTGGTGGCGGGGATGATGACTTTTTCAAATGATACGGTGAGGATCAGCTTCACTGTGTTATTATATTATGTCTATTAATTCTCAAGTTTGACTAAAATTATGTTGTTATCTCAACTAAATTACTACTATTATTAATTCTTAATTTCCATAGAATTGTGGCGTGTCATTATCAACTGAAGACAAGAGGGTGAGATGTTACAAGGTACAACCACTCTCATTTGATCTCTTGCGCCAAATTTCATATTAATTAGAATGATTTTCAAATGTTAAGATTGGTTTGTTTTATTTTTTGTTTTATTTTATTTTTTCCAAATATATCTACAATTATGTTATGTCATTGCCAACCTGTCT
>JAOTQH010000014.1:2256164-2272685 GCA_025631255.1 Cornus kousa | reverse complement strand
GCGGATGACTCTGTGTGCTCAGTAGTCTAGTTAATGCCATAAAAGCTTGCTTTCCTCCCAGAATTTTGAAATAAGACGTCGACACTCTTTGGAACTCAAATTTATATATTATATATAATGATGCCATTTTCTTTCAGTCGGTTCCTTCAAGAAAACTACAAATCTCTGTGTGTCGGTTCCTTGAAAGGTACTTGGCCTGAATGAAGAAGACAATTTTCAATTGAAAACATCTCAAAATATGATTGTGAGAGTATGTTTAGAGGTTCAGTGAATACTATTAGAGAGCATTTAATAGGTGTTAATTCAATGCTGAACCAATCTAAGTGGCAACTTTTCTGGATCACAATCGTAGTGGGAATGCTTTGTGAAATAGCGTAGGAATGAATGGTCTTTTCTGAATGAACACGGCCTCATTTTGAACCACAAGTTTTTGTCACCAATAGGAGACAAACCAAAACAATATAGTATCAAGCTTGGAACAACCACCATTTTGTGGCCTCAAAGCTGGCAACTTGAAATTTGAATCATGGATGTGAAGCCATTGGTGCACATGTCGTGCTACTGCAGCCCTGTACTCTCGGTTGAATCCTTCATTAACTCCATTTTCGTCTAGGCATGCAAGTTGTAGACTCCATTATCGAGCACGCAGCTCTTTAGGCTACATTAAGTGTGCCCCTTTCATGGTGGGGTGGGGATGGCATTGTCTCCAGACCTTGGCATGACAGCTCCATGTTTAGGTTTATATAGGGTTTGGATCATTTTCGTTAGATTTTTAAGCGAAGTTACGTCTCTACCCACCCCACGTAAACCATATCCATTAGTCAAACATCAAATTTTCATCTGCAAACTATATCCAATGCTACAAAAAGATGCTTTTTCTTCACCAATGACACAGAGATGCATCGTTAAAAACAAAAAGATAAAGAAAACAAAAAGTGCCGCCCTATTTTCTTCTTGCTCTGGTCCCCCATTTGCAATGGCCAACCAACTTGGGCAACTATTATATCACACTCGTCTTCTGCAACTATTACAGATAATTCTTCAACTATTATACAAATGGGGACAAAAGCAAAAGCAATGAAACACCACTAAAAATATACAGAGCCATGTGTTAATTGAAAAGTTTTACCATCTCTAATTCAAATGAAACTATTAGCTTCTTTTTTCCTCTTCTTTTGGGGACAAAATAATCATAATTCCCATATTGGAAATCATGATTAATTCCCTTCCCGTACACATTTAGTCAACCAGCATTGCTGTAAAACTGACAGACAATGAAAATATGAAGATAAGTTAAACCCATAGTGTGATTTTCTCATTGGAAAATATCATCTCCAAAACTATTAAGATTGCTTTTAAGGACTTGCAAGTTGCAAGTGGACATGTTGAATTCTCTGTTCATATGTCGAAAGTCTCCTCCCATTGTTTGGACGATAGCGGTGTCGGACCTTCTAACACATACACCCTCCATGCACCGGACAATTTATGGGGAAAAACATTTCTGATGCGAAAACGTGTATATAGAGAAAGGAATATACCATGGGGCCTTTCCATAATGGAATTAATAGCTTTTAATGTACCTTATAGCTAAGCAATCAATTTGTTGGTTGTTATTTCGTTGGGGACTGTCCATCTTTAATGAGTATTTAGAGAACTTCCAAGGGCAAGTGGAGGCCTTTGTAATAACCAGTAGCTTTCAATCTCTCTCTACATTTGCACAATTTAGAAGGCAGAAATTATACCTAGGTTCCGGGCCTAGTCTATTGTGTGGTAAGTTGGGTTGCTGTTGCTGACACCATTGCCCTCCATGGCATGCAACACAGTTCAGCATTCAGAATTCATCTATGACATATATTCACATGGGAAAGAGGATTACCGAAGGGTATCTTGAGTGTCCTGTTCATCAAAACGGAGAATTTTACACTGGAGAAGATCCGGATCCTTATATGTATGAATTCCGACACAGAAAAAAATGAGTATCTATTCACATGGACATAGAATTGTTGAGAATCAAAAAGTCCCCTTAGTATTAAAATTTAGAGCGATTTTCTACTTCATCTGTTTTTAATTTAAACTTCCTTTTTTCTTTAAGAAAAATTTGAAGTTTAGAGGTAGGGTTTGATTTCCACATTCTATTTGATATTATTAATAAAATAAACTATTCACACACTAACATTGTCCTCAAACTTGCTTACTCAAATACCTCATTTGTATATATCATATGAGGTGGGCCAAGCGGGCCCCCACCGAACTTTTTTTTATTTATACTACAAACTATATATTTTTTAAAATTTTAAAATGGCCCCACTAAACTTTTTTTATTTACACTATGAACTTTATTTTTTATTAAAATTAAAAAAATGCCCCCACTCTATTTTTGAAAATATCCCACTATATATTTTGTCTCCTGTTGATATTTTTGAATCTTAAAGAAAGTATAGCAGGAGAGTCTTTCACTCTCTCTTTTTGTCCCTCTCTACTGTTCCATGCACATTCATTGTAATCGTCTATCTATCTCGTATTCTCTCTAACATTTGTCACTTCACTAAGGATATTTTTTACTATGAACATTGTAAACAATTGATAACGAGCTAGTGGTCTACCGGTATCAGCCTCTTACTTCTTAAAGGAAGATTAGGGGTTCAAGTCTTAAAAGAGACGAGTGTATGTGAGTACTAAAAAAAAATCAATCCAAGTAGGGATGTCCGCCCCCACCGAATTTTTTTATTTATACTACAAATTATATATTTTTTAAATTTTAAAAATTGCCCCACTAAACTTTTTTTATTTACACTATGAACTTTTTTTTTTGTTAAAATTAAAAAAATGCCCCCACTCTATTTTTGAAAATATCCCACTATATATTTTTGTCCCTGTTGATATTTTGGATCTTAAAGAAAGTGAAGAGTCCATCTCTCTCTCTCTCTCTCTCTCTTTTTATTCCTCTCTACTGCTTCCATGCATATTCATTGTATTCATCTATCTCGTATTCTCTCTAACATCTATCACTTTACAAAGGATATTTTCTACTATGAACATAGTAAATAATCGATTGTTGTGAGGCTGTGAGTTAAGGCCGCCTCCCCTTCAATAAATTTTTTTGATTCCGTCACTGCAAGTCACTGCAAACGTATGTATGGATTGAAGTATATTTTCAATATTGTGACATGTTGGACAGGCAAGCAAAGATCTTAGATCATGGCCAATAGCGATTAGTGACAAATAGTTTTGGGCGTTTGTTGAAAATAATGAGCTTCGAATGGTTTCTATCATGAGTTTAAGGACAAAATTTCCCAATTGACACAGTTTCACAGTGGGGTGTATTATAGTGACATTGGCATTTGGTTGACCTAATTGAATTCTTTCTTCTTGTGAAATTGAAAAAAGATGAGCATCTACCATTAAATGGATGCTGATTCGTCCATGTCTTAGCTAGCCCTAGCCTTCCACAACTAATTTGCCCAATAGGGACCTGTGGTCCATTGTGTGGCTAATAATTCAAGATACTTTGGGATGTTTTATATTACACAAACTCTTCCAAAACTTGGTGATATTGAAATAGATGTATTAAACAGGTTAATTATTACTATTATTTAATAATAATACAAACTCTTATAATCTCTTACATTATTTTCTTTCTATTACATTAGTGCTTGAAAACAACTAAAATTTCCCATTAAATGCTGTCTCACTATATTGGAAGCTAATAAATACGGATACCAACATTAGTCATGGAGGATACACTACCACGTCTAATATAAATATTAATTTTTATTTATATATTTATAATAATTATAAAAAATAATAATTTTTTTTTAAAAAAATAAAATTATAAACACGGCTATAAAATACCGAATACATGTCATGTCAAGAGTGTTCACATTTCATCCGATTCAGACATGACATGTGGTTGAAATTTCTATATTTAAAGAGTACCTTATGAAAAAAATAATAATAATAAATAAATAAATAAATAAAATGTTGGTAGTTGATAAATTCAACAGTTAGAGAGAGTTGAAAATAAAGGGTGCACGTGTCAAGTGCATGTTTAAGTTTTGTTTGTGCACGTGAGCAGAAGCAAGCCTTTTAGTCAAATTACTATTAAGGACAGTAGAGACATTCTGGAAACCTTTCACAAATGGGAGAATCAGTATCCCTTGCTCCCACTAATTGGTCCTATATCAACTTTTTGGGACAACGGTCAAACTCGATTGCCCTCGCCCACATTGGTCACATGCAAAGGCTCCAATGTGCCTCATTTGTGCCAACCCAATTGACCCACCAAACAGCAAAGATTTGGGTCCCTAGAGTTCAGTTCAGCCCATCAGCTTGACTTGGAATAACTCTATTGCCCCTCCCATTAATTAGCAAGTTTTACAATAATTAGTATAAATATTAATTATATTATTTAACTTTATTTTATTTTTAGTATTAATTTATCATAAAAATGAAAATAAAATAAATAGATTTGTAGCTACCATTTTCTAAATTGATTAAATTATTATTACAACTTTATTATTTATAATGAAACGTATCATAACCAATTTAAACATTTTTATCGTAAAAAAAATATCATCTTTTTCATATAGTATATTGATAAAAAATTAATAAAATACTTTTGAAAAAAATACATTCTTTTCATGTAATATATTCCTTAAAAATTAAAATTTCAATTAATTTTTAAAAAATATTTCTACTCATTTTTTTTATTTAAATAATTAAAAAATTAAAGGTAAATTTATGCAAATTTAATGAAAAATATCGCATCAAATTATATGAATTTTTTCATAATTTATTTAGATAAGAAAAATATATTAAATGTAATTAAATAAGAAGGGACATTATGGTCATTTAATGAAATATAGTATAGTCTTTGTGGTATATTGCAACAAAATGAGATAGTTTAAGAGGTTTTATGCACAAAATATAATTAAAGGGAGTTATTTGTAAATTTAAATATAGTTGAGAAATTTTTTTGCACTCTTCCCAATATTTTATAACCCTAATTCTAAGCCTCCCCCCCATTTAATATATACAAATATAATAAGTTTTTTATTCTATTTTATATTTATATTAAATTAGTTATAAATTATAATGACGTAGGACTTAAGTCAAACAAAGTTGAGAACTCTTTATCTCTCTCTCTCTCTCTCTCTAAAAGTGAGAGCTGAAAATAGCAAAATTTAAGACAACGAGAACCGGGTATCATAGAGAAGAATTATGGGATTTAACAATGGAGTATAGTTTTGGTTAATGCATGACAACTCATCTCTTCCGCAGTGGTTAAGAGAAAAAAATATTTATTGGATGGTAGAGAAAAGCCCAAATTGTAGAACCAATCAGATGGAATTAGATTAAAGCTTCTCCACCACTCCGATACGACTTAGATATCATGACGAGGATAATAACCTTTACCTGCATATAAAAATGGCTGTCCAATGTCCATTCCTGCATTCCCACACAGACCCTACTTTTGGCAAACAATTATTGCCCACATTTTTCACAATTGTGAAAAAAATGGCTTTCACATTATTAATAAGGCCATATTTCTTTTTAAATTTCTTGGATAAGCTTAACACTCTAATCTCTATGGAGGAGAGTCAGTGCAATGTTAGGTACATCATGAGCTCATGGACTAATTCTAAACACAACACAAAGTTTCTCTTCTTCCCTGTATATATATGGCTGTATGTATGGTCACTAATTTTTCTTCACTAATTTTTTCTGCTCCCTTGACTATTGTTCCCTTAACAGTTACCACCTGTTTGGTTGCTCGGAAAATTAATAGAAAAGATTAAAAAAAGAAGTGAATTTTCTGTTACATGTTCTATTTAGTTATATGCTATTTTTCTTGAGTGCGAGATTATTTATATCAAACTTTTGTTCTAATACTAACACAACATTGATCATATTGGGTACTCACTGTTTCTAAAGTGCTAATAAGGTGCTTGATATGGTGCCAGACTGAAACTCAACACTGTGGTTGCTTGCTCATCTAGATACATTACACCATTGATGGTTCCCTCTGTTACATTTACAGAACGGTGTGTGTGTGTGTGTGTCTATATATATATATATATATATATATATATATTGGTCGTAGAAGAATTGGGTACTCGCTATTACTTGTGATTTGCCTTTTTAAAGTGCTAATAAGGTGCTTGATATGGTGCCAGACTGAAACTCAATATAGTGCTTGCTTGCTAATAAGCTTTCTTGCTCATTTCACGCACTAGTAAATCATTTGGATACTTGTTTTTTCTCTATTTATTTAGTAGTAGTTGTTAAAGCAATAAAAATTCCCTTTGCCACGTAACATGGTGAATCATATTATTCAATCTATGTCATGCCTACGTACCGGGGTACTGCTGGGATGGGAAGACCGAAAACTTACCTAAACTATTTATTTATTTATTATTATTTTTTTTGAATACAAAGTATTATTTTACACAAGTGATTACTTTCACACTTGAACCTGTGACCCTACGTTTGTGAATCCGAGTTTTTATGAAAAAGTGTGCATTAGGTGTGGGAAGTGTGTATTCTTAGGTGTGAAAATCACTAATCCTTCAATAGGCACATTAGGGAAGTCATGACTATAAGCTTGACTTAACCTGCCACTACTCATGAATTTTTTGTGGCAAGGTTAAGTGGTGTTGCTTTACTGCGTGTTTATACCAATTAAAGGTTTCTAAATTTTGGATGTGGACACTAATTACAACTTGTACCGGCTGTTCTGGTAAGCCAGTGACTGCATTGCCCACTTATATATACTTAAGGTTGCAGCCTTTCCTCCAATGAGCTACCTTCTTCTTTTATCCTCATCTCTCTCCATACCATCAACCTCTCAATATTTTCTATAATGGAGGCCAAAGATTACACCCAAGACGGCACTGTCGATCTTCATGGACAACCCGTCCTCTCCTCCAAAACCGGCACATGGAAGGCTTGCGCTTTTCTTGTTGGTATGCAGATATCTTTAATAGCTATCAACTTTGCTCTTTGGTTCTCACTCATCACAAAATAACAAAGCGTTTCAGATTTCAGTCTAAATTATATATAATTTTTTCCTTTCTTGAATTCCTCTGGCTTTGAAAATTTCATGGTTTTTTTGTCTCGTGAGCTTTTCAAAATAAACAATATTCAAAGAAGAGTGAATTATATATATACTTGGAGATTGAAACTCGTGGAAAGTGTTTGAGAGGGTTCTGTAGGAAGAAGTATCATTATAGAAAAAGGCTTCTTAACATGTTTCACATCGATCTTTTATGAAGTTGATAATAGTATTTTACAAAATGTACTAACATGAAATGGCTTTATCTTTTCTTTGTTAATTTTACAAAATTTGCAGGCTATGAGGCGTTTGAGAGGATGGCCTTCTATGGAGTAGCTTCCAATTTAGTGGTTTACTTGACAACACAGCTTCATGAAGACACTGTTTCATCGGTGAGGAATGTGAATAACTGGTCAGGATCGGTGTGGTTAACGCCAATTCTTGGTGCCTTTATAGCAGATTCTTACGTGGGTCGATTCTGGACATTCACAGTATCATCTCTCATTTATGTGATGGTAAGTTGCAATATCTCCATTTAAATTTATTTGTTTCATCTGTATGATAACCATGGTTTACTAGTGACATCAAAGTGAAACTTTCATATGGTTAGGTCTAAGTAATATTATAATATCTACTCCCAAACAAACTACACCACCTGGTTGGCCTATATTTCAGTTCACCTACTATAAAACGCCAATAAATTTCATTATTTTGCTTCGTGGGACCAATGAATGACCACTTTCACTGCATGCAAATGATCTGTAACGAGGTTATCCACATGCTTAAGAGTTGTGTTGGCGTTGGAGTAATTATGATTTTTTTCAAATTTAAATATGCAGAAGGTTCTCGCTTTTAATGCTAAAATTGATTGAAAATGAGATTCGTTTGATTGAAAATGACTTGTTTTGTACTCATCAATGCAAACATCAATTAAGTAGACAGTACTATTGAATCCAAGATAGAAGAAACATGGATATTATGGATGATAAAAGGTTGGTTTATTTCTGCTGTTGAATTTTTTTATTGGACAAAATTTTTCTTGGGAAAATATTTTCCAAGAGAACTTTCTAAGAAAAACAAATTTTAGGTAATAACATAATATCTTTCCAAAGATTGACATAGTTACATTTTTTCTTCATGTGAGTGTAGGGTCACCAATTTGCCTTGAAATTCCAATGAAATGAATGAAATATGTAGTACTGTCCGACCCTAGCTAAATTTTCTTTCAATGAATTTCTAAGAAACCAATTCATTTAAAATCATCTCAACAGGGAATGGTGCTGCTGACAATGGCAGTTTCAATTAAATTCTTGAAGCCATCTTGTTCAAATGGAATCTGCAGCAAGGCCTCTACTTCACAAGTTGCATTCTTCTATTCATCTCTATACATCATAGCAGTTGGGGCTGGTGGGACAAAGCCCAACATTTCCACTTTTGGTGCAGACCAATTTGATGATTTCAACCCACATGAGAAAAAGCTCAAGGTCTCTTTCTTCAATTGGTGGATGTTCAGCTCCTTCATAGGAGCATTGGTCGCCACGCTTGGCCTTGTCTACATCCAAGAGAACTTGGGTTGGGGACTAGGGTATGGTATACCTACAGCTGGTATTCTACTGTCCCTAATCATCTTCTATATTGGTACCCCAATGTACAGGCACAAAGTTAGAAAAACCAAAAGCCCTGCTGGGGACCTTCTTCGAGTTCCTATAGCTGCATTCGCCAATAGAAGGCTCGAGCTCCCTAGCCACCCATCCGAGCTTCACGAGTTTGAGGCGCAACATTACACTAACAGCGGAAAACGCCAGGTCCATCACACCCCTGTTTTTGGGTAAGCTTCACTACCATTACTACTTATTACATCCAGGTTTTTGTTTAATTTGTTCTTTTTCTTTCTTTCTTTTTCAAAATAAAGTAGGGTTACCAATTAAATTGATCTAAGCTCCAACTATTGAAATAGCAGGAGTTTGGATTCAGCTGACAGTTCACACAACCACTTGTGTGAGCTTGTGTATCAGCTTGTGTCCCTTGATGCAAAATCCAGTACTATATCTAACATAATCAGCACACACATGCACATACATATATGTATATCTAATTAATTTGGAGTTATGGACCTTATGGTCATAAGAGCATTGAAAGATTCCCATGTCCTTTAATTCAAATACCTTGGTGCAAAAGCAAATTGTGAGGTAGGAAACCTCCCAATTCATATGCATACACAAGTAGAATCTGCATCATCAACCTCGAGGACACAATCCAAAGAAAGATTCCACTGTCCTTGATTTTAAATATCTTGGTGCAAAGCGGGTGGCCTGGTAGGGGACCTCACAATTCGTGAGCATAACTAGGAAATCTCCTGTGCCATGGCCAAGTTAGTGCCTTCTATAATTTTCGTTAGCCTTTCGTTTATTAATTATCTGCCATGTGCACTGCTCAAAGTGCTCCCTTTTAATCTTCTTCAATGAATTGTCAGTCCAAGTTGCTCCTGGTACAGGGGATATCACAATGGAATGGTGTGCCCCACCACACTCTCATGACCAAACCTACCGACATGCAAAACACATTGTGGCTTGAATTATATCAAGGTACAAAATCAACCATTAATAAGAGGGTCCCCCTTGGAAATTAGAGCGATAACAATAATTAATAGTACTACCATAAAGGATCAGTCTAGGACTCCACCCGTTGGTTTCCATTTAGTTTCACAAGTTAATTGATAACTAAGCAACAAATGCATACAATTTGCCCCATTGGACATTTGCAAAGGCGGCATTTTAAGTGCGCCAGCTAGGACAAGCGACATAGTCCACGTTGAGGGTAATACTAAGGGGAGAGGACGACCACAGTTAACGTGAAAAGAGTTAGTAAGGAAGGTTATGATAGCATATGGATTGACTGAGGCTATGGTCTTAAATAGAGTGGATTGAAAACATAAGATTCATGTAGCCAACTCCAATTAATTGGAAAAAAAGCTTGGTTGTCGTTGTTGCCCCACTTGGGGGCTTGAAGCCTTGTCCTTCCCTTGGTTGGTTGTCGTTGAAAAGGACAAGGCTTCAAGCTTGGTTGGTTCCCTTGGTTGGTTGTCATTGCAAAGGGCCTGGGGCCTGGTAGTGGCAGAGAGAATTCTCCGGTCAGTTTAATTTGAACACTTTGCCAGTTTAGTGATACAACTACTTAAGTTAATCTCTATATAACTTTTCCAATAGCACTCTCCCTTAAACCTAAAGCCTGATAAAGGAGAAAGTTGGTCACATACACTGAAGTTACAAAGTTATTACTAATAGTAATATTTATGCTCAAGTTATAATAACTTCAACACTGTCTAATAGTAATATATATGCTCAAGTTATAAGGTCTTTAGTAGCACTCTCTGTAACTACTTTAACCACAATGAAGGTTTCAATCCTATGTCTCACAAATATTAATTTTAGTGCTTTGCCTTCTTTTATTATCAACACGCAAGTTACATGATCTCTAGTAGCTTGAGTTACAATCCATCCAATGTCACTTTCATCAAAAATGAGAAAAGGTTTTAATTCTGGAGTCCATCATTTATATAAATTTTAAAAACTTAATTTTTTGATGATATGAATATTTTAGTTATACACTCTCTAATAGTAGCTAACCTTTTAAAGTAGTCAGGGTGTTCATATGAATTAGTTGGTCCGCTTTATCCATCACCCTGAATTTCTTTTACTGCAGTGGGTAATCTCAGCGAATCCGACGTTCTGAACTTCTAGTGTCATCCACAGTCCATATGTTGCACTGAGGATGGAACTGGTAGAAATTTAATTAGAAGCAGAAACAATCTTTTAACCAATATTTGGTCCCCATGTAGATGGATTATAAATGGACCACTTCTAGCTCAATCCTTAGGCCCCAGCACATGCAAACAACATTCTGATTCAATAGAAGATATCCTTCTCTATCTGTCCCCATCTTCTTGAATTCGCCCACGGAGATCTGAATCATCTGATTGATTAGTTTGTTAGAGGTGGAACCCACAAATTTTACACTTATGTATGTTTAATGGTCCATTGAAAATGGTTGGAACATGGACCCCCTTCTGATTGCAACATATGGGATCTTACACATGCAAACTATATTTGGCATTTGCATGAATAGATATATACGACTTTCAATTGGGAATTCTTCAGTAGACTTATTGATTAAGAGAAATGCCAAGTAAAACTCATCCGGTTGACAAATTATCAAATCCTACTACGTCGGTAGCATTTCTTGGCTCATTAAACCAGCTCACTACATTATGAATAGTTGGATTCAGTATATCCTTTAGTAGTAAAATGTAAGGGTATTTCAGTCGTAGAAAGTGAATGATCGAATTACATTAATTCTTTCCACAGGTTCTTGGACAAGGCTGCAATCAAAGAAGCCTCAAGGTCAAGGCCTCCCTGCACAGTGACTCAAGTGGAAGGAGCCAAGCTTGTTTTGGGGATGCTTACAATATGGATGGTGACTTTAATCCCTAGCACCATTTGGGCTCAAATCAACACTTTATTTGTCAAACAAGGCACCACCTTGGATAGACACATGGGTTCAAACTTCCAAATCCCGGCAGCATCCCTAGGAAGCTTTGTAACCCTCTCCATGCTACTCTCTGTGCCAATGTATGACCGCTACTTCGTGCCAATCATGCGTCAGAGAACCGGAAACCCTAGGGGGATCACACTGCTTCAGAGGCTTGGCATTGGATTTGTGATCCAAATCATAGCCATTGCAATTGCTTATGCTGTGGAAGTTAGGAGGATGCATGTCATAAGAGTGCACCACATAGTAGGACCTAAACAAGTTGTCCCCATGAATATATTTTGGCTATTGCCTCAGTACGTTCTACTAGGGGTGGCTGATGTGTTCAATGCCATTGGATTGCTGGAGTTCTTCTATGACCAGTCCCCAGAAGACATGCAAAGCCTCGGGACGACGTTTTTCACGAGTGGGATCGGTGTTGGCAACTTCTTGAATAGCTTTCTAGTGACAATGGTGGATAAACTTACAGCAAGGAATGATGGTAAGAGTTGGATTGGGAACAACTTGAATGACTCTCACTTGGATTACTACTATGGGTTTCTTTTGGCCATATCTACTCTCAACCTAGGGGCCTTTTTGTGGGCATCAAGTAAATATATGTACAAGAGGGAGTCCACTGAAGTGAAGGAGGATTGTGTTCAAATGGAGGCCAAAACCTTGGATCATCTCCTTTAGGGTTACAAGTATGAAAACTATGAAGGGTTGAAGACCATATTATGTAAACAAATCATGTAATATTGACTTAAGACTTTTGATGTTTTTAGCTACAAGTTTGGTAGGTTTAGGGTGCATATTAACTCTCCCCTATTAAGTATATGTTACTGTGTTAAATTATATGTTAATGTTCATTGTTGCGGTAAAATAAAAAAAAAAAGAGGCAAGGGCTCTTTTAGGTGTGGAATTGAGGGATTATTAGATTACTAATTTTAAAAGAGACATTATTCGGTTCTGATCCCGTTACATCAGAACCAGATCAGAATTAATTGAACTCTTTTTTAAACCTACAAAATCAAGAGGTTCAAATCACCCCACCTTTGCAAGTAAAAGCATGTGGGGGCGGGGGCATGTTTGTGGAAAGTAGAGAGAGAGGGGGGCGGTGTGCATGTTATCTTCGGTGATCCATTGGTGGCCCCCACGTCATACTCTCTATCACCTTCTCTGTATGCAGAGATTTGTTTGGAGTACCGCTAATATTTTGTGACTTTCTTTATTCCTTGTTTTTGTGTGTTGAATTGTACAACAAGGGTCAGCCTTAAAACAGTAATACTAAAATAATAAATAAAGAATGAGATAATTGGTTCCACACCACCGAATATATGAAAAAAAATAAAAAAAAAAAAAAAGAAGAAAGAGTATCACATTGTCACTTTTTAGCTTATGCTGGCATTCTATTTTTTAAAAAGTAAATAGATAACTTGTTTGCCCATACCTCTTGCTCTAAACATTCCTGAACCTCTGAATATATGCGCTAATTAATGAGATAATTGTCATATCAGGAAAATATTACATCTTGTTCTCATCATCAAATCGATTGAAATGGGCCCACAAGTTGAGTAGATACAATATGCTAATTAATGAGATAATTGTCATATCTCACAAGAAAATAAAAACTCGGATCTTGAGCATTCTCATCATATGGGATTGAAATGGGCCCACAAGTTCTTATTTGTCCATTCAAATGCCCCATCCGGCTATTTGTATTTTGTAGTAATTTCTTCTATCCGGTTGGACACAAAATTTGAAGATAGATGGGCTTTTATTCTCTCTCTCACTGGAGACCGGAGTGTACAGTAGTTTATCACATTGGAGATAAATTTTACTCCAACCCACTAACATATTGCAAACCTATTTTCAGTCCAAAATATCCTCTTCGCCAATAAGCCAAGAAATGCTACCTATTAAGGTATTGAATAGTGCAGTAATGACCTTTATTACATTCTTTTCTACTTGCAAGGCCACCCTTCTTACCTGAATTACAAACCCGGATGCCTTTTGGATTGGGTTTGACTCCGATATCAACTATAACAGCTGGACGCTTACTCATTTATCAAAAATGTTAAATTATTGAGTAATGTTGCATATCCACCTATTTATACCCAATCATTTTTTCATCTGGATCCGATGTGGAATAAATGATCATTGTTGGTCTTGGGAGGTTTCAGCTTTGTACTTAAATTTGTGTTCGTGGCGGTCAATTCACTATCGATGGTTAGTCTGCAGAGCTTACTACGGTGGATTTCTTGGCTACACGAGCCAACATCTTAGGCCTAATAGGAGGCTGATGGATTTATATCCCTTGATGCATTGAATAAGATCAGTTTATTAGGTTTGAATGGTATTGTCCTTAAAAAATAATATGCTTTGGACAATCATTCACACCTAATATGTATGTGAGAATGGTTATGGTGTGAATCTTTCATCCAACGATGGAAGGTCCCCACACAACCCATCGGCATGTCTCCTCCTCAACATTTCTCTTCTTTTTTTCTTTTCGGGAAGTTTCCTCCATAACATTTCACAGAAAAGATGGTGCCCAAAAAACAAAAATTGGGGATGTAAGGTTGGTGAATGAAATAACTAGGGCAACAGGTAATGGAGAAATTGAAGATGGTGTCTGGTCATATTCATTTCTGCCACAATAAATTGAATAACATTCCTTATTGGACATTATTCCCTTTTTCTGTATTTTTTCCTTGCTTGTCGTATGGCCTCATGAGTTTGATCCATTTCACTCAATTCATGGTTAAGTACAGCTAATACTTCTTGTCTAAGTGGGCATGTGAAATTGCAGTTGTCATCTCAAAATTAGGTTTCTATTAGCTACACATCTAATCTGCAATATATATATATATATATATATATATATATATATATTCATGTGCATGGTAAGATGAATGTATGATATATAAGTATAGATAACTTATTATAAGATGAATGTATGATATATAAGTATAGATAACTTATTATAAATATATATATATATATATATATATAATTGTGATATTGACTCCAAATGGACCACAAATATTACAAAAATAGATATCATGGATTTGATTCCAACTAGCTAGCATGGGTTGTTAGCATACATTATATGCATGTTCCTTGGTATTGGCAGCCCACTGCCAATACAAAGCATATTTACAATCACACCCTTAAACCTAGAATTAATATGCTTATGGAACTGGTGATCGAATTAAAATTGAAAAAAAAATTAATTTAATTTTGAAAGTAAAATAGGAGAAAAATTAGTTTAAACTTCAACTAAATTTTAACTTAATTTTCTCAAATTTTAATTTTAAAACATCCATTCTATACAATCCAACATAGCATAAATAAAAAAAATACAAGAGGAAATACAAATCTCTAAGCCCAGCCACATCAATAATAAATTAGGATTTTTTATTCTTATCATTTTATGCAAATATATATTCTCTCATAGCATACCATATAATGTGTTCTTCACATTCACTGGTGGCCTCCGAACTTTGTGGAAATTAGTTAAATTCCGTGTCTAAAACCGAAGCACAAAGTTAAAGTAGGCGAACCAGTGGCCTCCTGATCATCATTGTCATCTATCCCGAATTGGATGGTGGATCTTGAACGTGGTAAAAAGCTGCAGCTGCGACGTCTATTATGTTGATCATATGGATTCGTGAGAGTAGATGGTGAGTAACATGATAACGAGGACGACGATGACATGAGTAGTGGTGGCAACACTAGATGTTTTTTCTTGGAAAAAATCTTGGGAAAGATGGTGCGAAGAAAATTGGACTTTGAAGGACACTTTTTGATGAGCTTGGAAGTGAAGTGATAGGAAGGTGGAGGAGTGAGAGGAGGGAGAGAAGTGGAATAATCAGAATTTAGTGTAGGGTGTTTAGGGGTACCTGGCTGTGACTCCCACTTGAATGGTACTGAACTAGGGTTTCCTCCATAGTATAGCAATCTGAAAGATGACTCTGCCATGTTGGACCTTTCCTTATTCTTGATTTGGAGGAACTTTGGTGGAAGCTCGAGGCCATGACCATTGTGCATTTTGTGGTAGCTAGCTAGCTATGGAGCTTCTTGAGTGTGTGTGTTAATTTATGGTTTTATTATATCCACGTTGAAGGCTTCAAATATATAGTACTACATTAATAAATGATTTCAGGATATGATCAAGATAGTCCTAACCTCCAAATTTTGCATCCATATTAATTTAAAGATTTAATATGATTAAAAGTTCATTTGGGATTGCTTTTCAACAATTTAAAAGAGTTTTTAATTTGAAAATTTGCTTTTAGATAAGTTTGGTGAAAAAAAAAACCATGTTTATTATGGGTAATATAGTCAAAATAGTGCGTAGTAATATATAAAATGATTTACCTATAAAAACACTTTATAAAATACATCAAAAATGACTAACATATAGTTTTATAACAGTTTTACTGATAAAAACACTTTATCATTAGAACAACAATACTAAACGGGTACTAAGTACCATGTTACTTTGATTTTTTGGATGAATCTAGACCATGACTAAATTAATTTCATAGATTTCTTATAGGGTAATTCAATTAGAACATGTGCAGTAGTGTGTTAAAAGACCATTAATTGTGTAATAATTTTCATTTTTATTTTTTTATTATTTTTTTTATCTCCAATAGTATGTTAAGATACATTGACACTTCATTAGTGTGTAAAATTGTTATGTATTTTACACAATCCTTTTATATAGTCACATGAGTATATTTTCTCGGAGTTTTGGACATGAGTCCATGACACATGATTGGTAACACATGTTATTATTGACAGATACATTTTTACCCAAAAGATATAAAACAATAGCCAGAGTTAAAATAATTAGATTAAACTTCTTTTTATGGTATAAATCTATTATGACATGTACATCAAATTTATACAATATATATATATATATATAT
>JAOTQH010000014.1:2215964-2239736 GCA_025631255.1 Cornus kousa | reverse complement strand
TGGACTGAAGAGAAAAAAGAAAAAAAAATTAGATTTTTTGTTGGTTAAAATTGCTAGGATGTTTTTACCTTCATGACTTGTACGACAAAGGGTATGATGCTACTTAAAATTTGTTCATAATTTCTTTTTCCTTCCTTTTGATTAAATAATAGATGTATGTTGTTATTATAATAATAATCATGCAATTACCAAATCAATAGAAAAAATTAATGCCATTGCCCATCTCTTTATATATAATTATAAATATATGGGAACAAAGTCATAAATAATTAAAACAATTACTTATATATTTTTTTCTCTATCTGTATTATATACACTATTTTATGAAAAAATAACTAATATTCGGGCTCTTAGACGTGAGCAAGCCGATTTGAATCTTGAGAGCAATCACTTTTTATAATAATGCCAAAGGTTAGGTCGGTACCCAATTTGCCATTTCCACAACACATTCGATTAAGGGGACCAGACGTAATGTCCCTTTTTTTCCCCACCAGCTACCCGAAAAAGTGATATCATTGAATCACATGACCACTTGAGAGAAGCAGCATGTTCATTAATGACTCACATGACATTTTATATTACAGAAATGGTCCATTTCTTTGGTGTAGAGATTGTACAGAATTTCCATTTCAGATGCACGTCCACGTTCCTCCTTGAAGGGAGGGACCTTAAATTTTAATCTTTTGGATGTCCCAAAATATACAATTTTGGACCTAATTAACCCGACTGATAATGGTCTTAAACACTTAGTTGTACCTTTCCATATAGTTTGTTCGGATCTCGTCTGATCTTTTCACTTAGTCTTTACAAAGATTGCATACATGGAAGATGATATTTATTTACAATTGTTGTTCAAAATTAGGTGGATTGTCAAGAAATTTTTTTATTGACATCACAATAAATGTATGATTCGACTTCTTCCATTCATATCAATTTCTTCATCCAAATGTCTGCCCTGCCCCTAAATAATATCAACAATTGAGATATTTCTGGGGGTTGAGGTTTCAAGTTATGTTTAACTATCCACTTTATGATTTCGTGCATTAATATTAAGTTTAATAGCACAATGTTGAAGGATTAAATTTATAATTAATGCTATATAGTCTCTTGTTGATCAATATTTAATGTTCAAAATGTCACGATGAGCAGAATGGGGTTGAGGAGTTTGACATAGAAAAAGTGGAGGAAGAGGCAGCTGAGTTGGAGAAGAATCTTATTGTGAAAGAAAGGGAAACACTTGATGTCTTGAAGAAACTGGAAGCGGCGAAAAGGATTGTGGAAGTGTTGAAACAGAAGCTAGTGAAAGAAGGGTATGAATGCATGGGAACACCTGACTTAACTTCAGATAGCCAAGGGTCAACTCCTGATGATAAGTCCGCGGTGAGTGTCAGCTTGTATCCTGCTCCATCTTCCGGTTTAATCTTAATGGAGTTGAATGAAGCAAAATCGAACCTCGATAGAACTACAAATGATCTTGCTGCTATTCGATCTTGTGTTGAGTCTCTAAATAAGAAAGTGATTCGAGAGAAAATTATGTCGGACAAGAATGAGAACAGGCAAAAACCAAATTCTGCTGCAAGGGTGTTGTCTGTTGAAGAGAAGATTAATAGAGAAAGAGTGAAGCTGCAGATAGCCAGTGACGATGCAGAACCTAAAGGTGTTCCTTGGCATTCTACAAAAGTTTCGAGGGAGCTCCAACAATTGAATTTTGAGTCTGACCAGTTTAGGAATATGGCGGAAGCTGCAAGATATGAGGTTATGAAGGCAATGTTGGAGATTGAGCAAACGAAGACGAGCATTACAATGGTTGAAATGAGGTTGATTGCTGCCAAAAAGATGGAGGAAGCAGCTAGAGCAGTTGAAGCCGTTGCTGCTGCTGAAATGAAGGTTCGATCAAACAACGAGAGCTCATTTGGGGGTTTCATGCAAAGGCCTGAGGGAATCACTCTTTCATATGAAGAATACTACACCCTTACCCAAGAAGCTCAAAAAGCTTATGAACTTTCTAAGAACAGAGCAGTGGACACCACGCGGCATATTGACGAAGAAGCACATGTATCTAAAGTTGGTACTCCACAGAAATTGGAGGAAACAACCAAAGAATTTACACATGGAAAGAAGTCTCTAGGAGAAGCTCTCGGTAACATTGAGGTTGGAAATCGAAGAAAAGTTGTTGATGAAGAGGGCTTTTATAGAGGGAGATCAGAGCATGGTAAAATGAGACACTCAGGGCAGAACCCTACCAAGTTCAAGTTCAAGAATCCCTATCCATCTTACAATAACCGGAATTCTCAGCAGCTTGATGGGAATGAATCAGATTTATGCAAGGACAAATCCGAGCCGGTTTTGAGGTCAACTATTTCAATTGGGGATATACTGAGCAGGAAGCTGATTCTGCAAGATGATTTCGTGGTGGGAAAGCACATGGATGGCCATACTGATAGACAAGCGGTCTCTTTAAGTCAAATGCTTCGCGAACAAAGTGGGCTTATATTTTCTTCTACAAAAGCTGTTAAGGATGAAAGTGTTCACAAACAGTTCTTCGCATTAAGGAAGAAGTTTGGATTCATCCATGTATCATTCCCCTCCGCGAAACAAAGTAAGAAAAAGGCGTGAGCTTTAGACCTGAGGTAACTTGGTTGATAAACAAATAGTTCCCGGTCATGTTCTAACATATTCGTTTTTATTTTACTTGTTGGATTTATGTTTGCTAGTTTATGTTTCTGGCTTCAAGGTCTTGTTTTAGATGCTTTCATTGTAATGGTGTTTTGTGATTTATTGATTTATATATATTGTACTGAGCCTTAACCAGGACTGATGTTGAATTTCCTATTACATGTGAGATGGCTCTGAAACAAAATGATGAAGTGGGATAATTTATAATTGTAATGAGAAGTGAAAATGGATAACAGGAACTGTTACTAAATTCCTCTTTTATAAGGTGATATGAAAAAGAAAAAAAAATGGTGGCAATGTAAAAGCTCTTATTTGGGATAGTCTTGAAGATGTGAGAGTACTTTAAAGTCTAAGATTTGTTTCCCTTTCTGTTCAACTCTAAAATGCTTGCAAATTCCTTTTGGAAACTCGGATCATCTGCCCCCTCATTTGGGATAGTCTTGAAATTGCTTACGATTTTAAAAAGGATAATTAGACATCAAACAGACAAGAATGTGAGATTTTGTGATAGGGTGGTCAAATATAACAGGTGGGTCTTTGTCCATTTATCTAAAAGCTCAAGTTATTGGGTAGTATTGTATACCTTCATTTATATCCAATCACTTTTCCATTCGGATCTGATGTGAGATAAATGACACTTATAACATCAAACCTGAACCAAATGGAAGATCACTGTTATATTTGAAATTAGAGGGGAGGTTTCTGTTATTTAGGCAATATGCAGAGAGGTAAGCGTAATTATTACTTATGCTCCGTTTTGGTTGGAGAAATAGAAAAATGGATGGAAGATAAAGGGGGAGAAATAAATAAGGCATCCTAAGGAAAGGAAGTGTATCCCTCACTTTTTATTTTTGGGAATGTAATGGACACTAGAAAGGATAGTATGGGTAACATATTTTTTATTTGGTTGAAAGAAAGGAAAATAGAGTTTTTATATTATTTTTATCAATATACCATCATTGTAGGACTTTAACAAACCAACTTTCATGAACAATTTTAGAAAAATAATTATATGTGGATTGTCTAAACAATATGGATTATCTATACGGTTTAAAAAATAACATTGATCATACTTGTCAGTATTGACTTTAGTCCGAATATATTAAATGACAATTATACTCATTATACTTTTATTAGTCTAATAATATAACCAAATATTCAATAATCCAGCATGTACAAACTCACCTTTTCAAAGGTGGTTGGGAGTTTGATTGCTTTTGTATACTCATTTTGTCTCCCATGGATTCACAAACATATGCCTCACCATGATGCTGCAACCAAAAATCCAAATGACATTATTGATAATGAGTAGGATTCTACTTTTACATATTCTAGTAATTATGAAAAAAAAACTTTACATATTCTAGTGGGGCTTGGACTTCCTTCTTTTCTTACTTTTTATTTTTATTTTTCTTACATATTTTTATGTTTATTTCGTCTCAACAAAAGTTTTATACAAATTGTCAAGTTAATTAACTCAACCCTCTTAGTACACGGCAGACCATAGACATGGATTTGGATATGGAAATGATGATGTGGAGGCTACCTTAAATTTTTCTTTGGAAATTAAAAAAACTACAAAAGAAAAAATCTAATCCTAAAGTCGCAATTTAAAAAAAAAAAATAGAAAAACATTTAGGATTTCGTTTGTTTAGATATAAAATATTTTTCAAAAAATATATATATATTTTTTATTTTCTATACTTGGTTGTCATAAAATATTTACGAATAAAAAATATATTAAAATTTTTAAAAAATAACTTATTCATTAATTTTCAACAAATTATTTTATTTGCCTCACCGGATGAGCTTGACCTCAATCTCAAAATAAACATTTTCCAAATATAAAAAATAATAATAATAAATAAAATAATATTTTACTAGAAAAAAAAAATTATTTAAAAATAAATATACACAGCTAATTTGATCCTGAATTTTTTTTTCCCCCCTAATTTGATAATCAATCGTTCATTTGGATCAACATCTGCACAGCTGCAGTAAAGACTACAGATGAAAGACCTACCTAGTCTGTCCGTCTGATAGATTGAATGAAGGTAACCTCCAAAACTTAATAAGAACATCCAAACAAAGTAACTCCACCACCAAACTTTCCCGGAATTTTTTTTCTGTTTGGGCCAAAACCCATGTCTTGTTACCTCAAGGGGCTTCAAGCCTTCAAATCAATCCAACCCACATCAACTACAGTGGTCTTCTTGGTTAATGCTCTATATCTAAATTCCAAAAATACCCTCGAACAGGATGTATCTAGCTCATCTTGAAAATACACATGTTATGTGACCACTAAATGCCCAAATTAGTGGTATGACAGGTGGTATGTTCAATTCAATTTCAAGGGCATTTAGTCCACTATGTTTCCTTTAATCCACACCTGTAGTGACACGTGTCCCATCGACGTTCAGTGAGGTTGACTTGTCATCTCTCTATTGGTCAGTTAGCATTTTCAACTTTTTCACTTAAATGCGCGGCACTTTTTTTTGGCCTTTTCTAAATCTTTTTTCAATTAGCATATAAAATTGCACGTTCCGCGCTAAAAATGTTAAGCGCAAGTTAGCGAATAAGCAAGCGTCGGCTAACATGGGCCGTTGTGTTGTTTCGTGTCTTCTGACGAGAACCGAACAATTAACAAAAGAGAACAACAGCTTATCGTACGCTTGAGGCGCATGTTATCAGGAAAGAGTAAAGTGAACTCCTCTGCTAACTTATGTCACTACCATATAGATACATAAGCGAAGTTGAAAAGGTTACAGAGCTTTCAAGTGTTGCTTTCAATGGCGAATCCGCCAAGGACTCGGAAGAGGGTCCACGCAATTCGTCGAGCTCCTGATGGAAGCGCCTTCGATAAATGGTATTTACTCTTTCTCTCTCTCTCTTTCCCTGTTGTGGGTTCATGGATTTTGAGTTCATTTTGGGTTTTGGGTACGTTTGCATGTTTATTTGCAGCCATTGCTGTGGAGTTGTAGTGGCTATTGCTCTTGCTGACATGCACCAGTGCGAATCCGAAAAGGGTGCGAAGAGAATCAAAGGAATAAGTGGGAATCAAAATTATACAGAACAGAAGTTTCAAGACCAACCCAGATCGCCTTTTCTCTTTTTCATGTACACCCTCTTCTTCTTTCACACACATATATATATATATATAATGTAATGTTGGTATTTGTAATACATGTGCATATGAACATGTGTGTTTGCATGTATTTATGTGGTATGTATGTGTGTGGGTATCTATTGATTTGAACATAGTATTTTAAGTCCTTCATTGCATGAAGCCATGTACATTTGCGTTCAATCATAATAATAGGTGTTTTTATTTTTAGGTGTAGCTATATTTTGTTGCCAATCATGGTTTTAATAGTTGCAATTTAGTGAAATCCAAGTGGAATTGAGAGAAATGTTGTGTATTTTAAGAAAATCATGTCTAATCTAGTGTTGTTTTGTAGGGAAAGCTTTGTGAAGACATGTGTGGTTGTAAATTTGATTTATGTTGATAGGAATGGGGTTGAAACATGGTGGAAGATGTAAAATATGGTTTTTTTTTTGTTTTTTTTTGTTTTTTTTTTTTTTTTCCTTAGGAGTTCATACTTGTCGTGGCTAATTATATATATCAGTACATTGATTTTATAATCTTTTTGTTTGTCTTCTTTGAAATATGTTAGGAGAGGCTACCATATGTTCTTCAGGCTAAGAAGGTGAATTCAGATTACGAGAATGCTTTGCTTAAAGAGGTTGAAGATATGTCGTGGGTAATTTGACTACAATCGATATTGATGTTGCAAATTTATGGATTTTAAAATTTGATAAACTTCTTTTGGTTGGAATTGTACAAGGACATATGTAATTTTAATTCTAATCATGATGTAGAACTGTAATTGTTATTTATATGTCGTGATTCACAATTTACGCGGTCATCTAAAATGTAATTTTGAATGTACATTGAAAGCTTTGCTTGGATGATGATATGTAAGGGGCTAAATGATTGAAATGATGATACATACATTAGTTTCTATTCCAAGAGTCCTTATTTATGTAGTAGATTATGAATTCATTTGTTTCTCATTTATGTTTATGAGGTACTTATAAGAAACTTGTAAATTCTTTCTGTTTTCTGTGTTGCATGGTTTTTTGTGATTAAAATGTTTGTTCATATTCAGCAATCATGTGATCACTGCAGCTGGTAAAATCTTCTAGTTTTTCTTTTCTGGTAGATTTGTCTTTGCTAAGCCCTTATGTTTTCCGCAATGTGCATTAGTCTTTTTCGTTCCTGACCTTGTAGTTCCCAAATTTATATACTTTCAAGTTGTTGGCAACATAAACTTTGCCCTATTTTCTAAATTTGAGGTTTCTCCAATGATGAGATGATATTTTGTAGGTAGATGATGAGGCGGATTCAGCAGAGGTTGGGAAGCATGATAAGGTTTGTCTATGTCCCGTGCTTTTACTTCGGAATTCTAATCTGCTTGTTTGTTGGATTCTTAGTCTTTTGGCTTTGATTTTCTTTTTATTTGTTTACGTGATTTTCCAATTATTTCTGTTTGAGTTGATAATAGGGTTACAATTACTATCAATACTATGATGATTCTGATGGCTATGAAGGCTTCTGGTCAGAAAGTTGTGAGAGCTTTAACACCTATGAGTGGTACTCCTCTCTCTCTCTCTCTCGTGTGTATGTGCATTCGTTGATGTGTTATTGTCTGATATATAGCATTTTATTTGGATTTGATGACTGGTGGTTTATTTTACACCAAATGATTTCATTTTTTCAAGATTTCGTTTGCTTCATCTCTATGATTTGATATCACATTGTTGTTCTACATTCTAATATTTAAGACGCTATTACTCAGTTACCTAGTGTTGCTTTCTGCCAATGCTGCCTAACTTTTGGTGTTTAGTTTAAAACAGACCTGCTCTAAACTCGAATTTGAATGCAGTCTGAGCTTTCACAATGGTGCTTGTATTTTAATACTAATATACTGAAATTTTCCTCGTGAGACAGGGAAATGTTACGCCCATGGATTACTGCTAAATCTCGCTGAGGATTGAAGATCACACTTGATGTTCCACTTTTTTATGTTCAACGTTTTGGACCAACTGGACCATCCAATTGGCAATGGTGAAAATCTAGATGGTGACATGGTGAGAGATTTTTCGCCATTAGCTACCGTCTCAGAGGCAAGTCGTTTGGCTATTGTAAAGTGACATTAGAAGTTTAGGATTCTAACCGATGGTTCCCTGTTTTCCCTTTCAGAATTCACAAAGGTTTTTTTGTATGTTATGGTTCTTGCCTAAGTGAATTCTCTGAGATTCGCGAGGAGACCTGGTTTTTTCAACAGATGCTTTTGTTAATGTTCTTGTTTTTGGTATGTTGCTCTCTCCTTTAGTAATATGGTCTGTATGTCGAGCACATGACGTTCATGACCTACCCATGCATTTGGAAAAGATGCAGTGACTCCTATTGTAAATTGTTATGGACCAAAACCTAACTCTATGTATCAAGTGTTTGAACAAATTCATTTGACTAGACCTTTGTGCTGCAAGAGACAATATCAATGATCTTGTTGGATTTCGCTCTAAATTAACCCTTGGTCCTCCTTGTGTGTTGTGTGTGTGGTTATGTTGATTACTGACCTAAATTAAAACCTGATATTTGATACTGAGTATTTAAGCTAGGCTTAGGAGTTTTTCCTTGGTTCAGATTAGTCATTTTCGAAGACATGACAAGGAGGTGGTCCACATGATGGCAAAATTCTCCAAACCCATAGTAGCAATGATGTACTTGAGTATATTCCAAATCATATTCAGTTACGTGTTGTTAATGATTTAACCCTTTGAACGTAGTGGGATGTTTGTTTGCCAGGAAAAAAAAAGAGTTTGCGGATGGGAGCATTCAGTCCATTTTCGCAAATCTTGCTTCATGTGAACTGCAAAACCACTTGAACTTCATTGATAAACTTGAATTGATCAAAATGGAGGGGAAACAAACTAGCGTTTGTGGACAAAGTTATCTGGAGAAATATACAATTAATTTGGTTAAATCATCTAGACCAAATAATTCTAAGAATTAAAACAGAATTATGTGCATTGTCACTTGCCTCTATAAATATTATTGTTACATTTTTTTTTTTTTTTTACTTCCCTATATTCCAATTTTGGACTGGATAAGTTTATTTAACCAAAAGATCTAAAATTAAACACTTACAACTCATAAAATTAGGTATTTGAGAAGACAACCAAAAAAGGGTTGGCTAATGCCTATCCAAGCTTATCTACCTGTTGGTGGATTTTCTTCACTCAAAATATTCTTAAATTACCGAAAAAAATAATAATTACCAAAAAAAGAATTCAAGTAATTGTTGAAGGAGTTAAATCTGTATTTTCAGAATGATGCCTTTTTTTCATTAATGTTAAAATAATTATCAATTAAAACACTTTCCCCTTTCTTTGTCTTATATGTATCTTTCTTTTTCACATGCACACATATCAAATACAAAAAAAAAAAAAAATACTCCGTAATAGAGTACTATGGAGCCCCCGAATCGGATTTGTTTTGGGCTTTTCATTTTTAGGAGCAATGGTAATGGGCTAAGGCCCAGACCCAAAATATAGAGTTTCGCTGCTATTGCTGCTTCTACGAGCTTCTTTTGCAGAGAGTTTTCCTCAGGAAGAAATGGAGTGTAGTCTCACAAACTCCTCTCTCATAGCATTCAATCCACCGTCGTTTCAACCGCTTCGAGATTCTCACTTCTCCACAAAGCTTCGATTTCCGGTTGGTTACCCTTTCTTTTCTCTTCAATCTTTTATTTGTATATATCTTCTCCGATTACTTTTTAATTGTAGCTCTAATTTTGAAAAACAGAGATTAAAGCGTTCAAGCCCGTCAGAGCCTCGCCATAATCATCTCCAGATATGTTACGCTTGTGGGTCTGGCGATAATGGGTCAGTTAACGACTTTCCAGTATTCCCAAACAAAATTTTCATGGATGAGGTACTTTGTTTTATATTATTTTATTTTGGGTATGCTGAAAGCTAATTATCTGATTTTGATTTCTGGGTTGCGTCTGAATTGCACTCTTTCTTTTCCCCCTTTTTGAATACATATTAATCGATGAAGTTGGTGATGCTTAGGTGACTAGGGTTCTGTGTATTGAATTCTCTTGCTTACATTTATTTGTTTTGGGAGCTAATTTTGGTCAGTTGAATTCTTCTATATCTTCAATTGTATTGTCAGACAATTGGAGCTGAATACGGCGAAGGTTTTGAGACTTTCAGACCTGATGGACCCCTTAAGGTTGATGTGGTAAGCAATGAAGATAGTTGTTGGGTGCATTAAATATACATACAAATACATAATATATATAAATACACTTATATTTGTTATGCATATATTCTGTAAGGTTATATATTTTGCAAGCTATTTGTTATCCATGAACCCCATGTATTTGGTAAGGTTAAACATCCTTGTTAACTTGCTACAGGATTTTCTAAACGATAAATTGCAAGAAGGTTTTCTCAAACGAATTCGCTACGCCATGAAGCCCGATGAAGCATATGGACTTATTTTTTCTTGGGACAACGTAGTGGTAAATTTCTCAAACTTTATTCATGTAGGTTCAACTTAATTCATGAAGGTTGAATCAATTAGAACTGTTTTGTCTTAAGTTTCTATGATACTGAATCAATTAAGACTTCATTAAGATAATACATTTCCTAACTAAATTGCGGAGGGTCATGTTATTTCGAAAATACAACCCTAGCAACCCAAACAGTCATAAGAACTATGTTGTTGACTCTCTCTCACTCTCAGTGGATGGTTAAAAATGAGACATCTTCTTAACATCCTATCTACCCTCTAGAACTCCCCACACAAATATCTACAACCCTACAAAACTCCCTACACTTGTAGAATATTGTATACACTCTACACATATCTACAAGCTCTCCAACATTCTAGAATCTTCTAACTCTCTCTATTACTTTATAATCCTCTACACAACACTGGAAGACTCTAGAACTCCACTCTCCTCACGTCACGTACATTCCATGTAGAGTCCTCCTCAACACTTATGTCTCACCTGTGTGGCGGAATATCCCTGCAAATTAGGGGGGCGTGAAAAAATGCTAGTCAACACTAGCCTTTTCTTCTTGCCTTCTGTCCTTTACTTCACCACAAGTAGTTAATGACAAACAAGCAGCCAAACAGCATTGCGGCAAATTTTAAAAAGTAGGACACAGACACGACAGGGATACTTCAAAAAAATAATAATATAATATACTATTATATAAACAAAACATGATTTTTTTTTTAGTTTATTTTATCTGCATTATCATGAATGTAATCACTAATTTACAACTTGGAGTTATATTTCTTTTGATTTCTAGAAATTTATATTAATTTTCTAATTAACCTGTTATATGTTTTGGAATCCCCTTTTTCTAAAAAAATAATTGCAGGATTGTCCTGTCAAGTCCTGAAAGTGTCTCACATGTGTCGTCGCCGCGTACTTGCCATGTCCAAGCCAATATATATATATATATATATAAATTTTAGGACACTTCTAATCGTATTGAACACATGTCGGGCCACGACACCCCCAGAGGAGTGTCCGTGCTTCCTAGACGTTGAGTAGATACTTCCAAAAGGTCACCACTTGAGCTTCTCTCTATCCATTGCTTACAAACTTTCAATAGCTTCTCCACCAAATATTCAATCATATGCAGCACTATCCTTAAGCTTCTTACAAGGTTGTTCAAATCCAGTTTCACTTTATTAATCTTATCATTAGTGCTATAATAACTACGAGGGGCCTTTCTGAGACATTGTAAGTTGCATTTAGATTGATTGTCGTGTTTTTTTTATTTTAAAAAATTGTGTTTTTAAATATCTTTTTTTTTTTTTTTTTTTTTTTTTTTCCATTTTTTTTTTCATTGGCTAGATGCAAAATGCCTAAAGGCCCGTGAAGAACCCGAAGTACACATTTATTACACCTTAAGATTAGCACCATATGAATTAAAGGAACTGTGACTTTTATAACAGACTGAGGAACTACAGCCCGTGTATCATTTGCTTTTAATTTTCACATTAGGTGATTATAGGAGGAAAAACCACTGCTATAGATTCAGTCCAATAGGACAAGAAAAGTACCAGAAAAAACTCAGGTTCAAGCAGTTAATGAAGATCCTAGAGCTCTCAACAATAGCGGAAGATGAATAAGGGACTTTATGTTGTATATAGATAGAATAAGATTCAATACGTCATATAGGTACATAGCTGGACAACATTGATAAGTTTGTGTGTTTGTTGTTATTTTATATTTTGTATACATACAAACTAATCTATCGGATTTTGAGACCATGTATTTGCATATTTAATGTGTTTCAGGCAGATACTCGAGCTTTGAAGGTGAAAGCTTGGGAACAACTTGCCTTTGAAGAGGGTATGTAGCATGTTCACCCCTTGAAATGGCTTCACTTACTAGAAGTAAATATTACTAGATCTTGTAAATCAATGGATGTGCATATTTTAAATTTTTACATAAGCATGTGTTAGCAATTGTGAAATTAGGTATTGTTGTCTTCATTGCTTGAGAAATAGTAAAACTTGAAAAGGATTGCCCGAGCATGGTTGAGATCAAACAAAACATTACAAATCTTCATGCCGAATCCACATTCTTTGGAAGCGAAAGACCCCAGGCCTACAAGTATTATAATCTGTTAAGGAGATTACCAGAGGAAAAGTGATCATATGGTTCTCTAGGCAAATGGTCAAATGCCATTCATAGAGGAGCAGACAGTCCCCATTCAAAAGGATTTTGTCTAGTCTGCCCTAGATACAATGTTGAACAGTTTGATTATAGCTCCAAGTCAATTTGCTGTCATTGAAAGCCCTATGGAGAAATCCACACGAGCAAATCATAATTTAAAAGCTCATTACTTCAATAAAGGCACTTAAGTCAGAAGGCTGCCCCCCTAGTGTGTGTGTGTGTTGTTGTTTTTTTTTTTTTTTTTTTTTTTTTTTTTTTTTATGGTTCCACATGAATCTTTTTTTTATGTAGATTTGTCTTGGTCCAGTTACTAAGTTTGTTGTCAAAATCCAGTATTCAACATTAGAGTACCAAGAGTTGTCCGTAACAATTTATAAATTCTTCATTTTATAAAGTTATTGTCATTACAGTTGATCAATATATATATTTTTAATTGAAATGTATATCGACTTTAGATTATATTTTTGCACAGAATGTTAAAGGGCAGAAGCGTTATTTATTTATTCATTTATGGTCACCAAGGAACCTGGTATTATTTTGGTATTAAAAATGGAAGAGTTATAGAAGATTCATCTTAAGTGTATGGTCACATAAAATAATTAAAAAGGATGTGATTATGAAGAACGAAGACAGACAGCAAAATTGCTCAAACACTGAAGATTATATGTAAGAAATTACAGCAAGAAAAGAAACCACAAGCTGTTTGCTTGACTTTTTTACTTCAATTGTATGTGCATGGTTCATGTGCCGATTGAGAACACATGTATGGTGAATTTACCAAAAATGGAAATGAAAAATATATAAATAAATAACAGCAGAAAATAATAACAAATCGAGTATTTTCCTTAAATTCTCTTGTATAACTTTTGGTTGTCCCACTGACCACTAGAAAATAGGTGATGGCACTACTTGTTAGAGACACAGAGACAGGAAAGGGGAGAATCTTCTTTATTCTATTAAATTGTTGGATTACGAGGATGGCTGTGGTTTGGATCCGCTGCTTTTTTTTCATCTTTTTTTGGGTAAATTGTTTGGATCCCCTACTGTTTTTTTAACTGAAATCTTAATAGGATCTTCGAATTTTTATTAATTAAAATGATTAGAAAATTTAAAAACTTCATTTTGCATAAAAGTGGTATATTTAAAAACTCTTCCACTGACAAAAGATAAGTTCCAAATGTTTGGCGACACAATAGATACTGTTTTTGTATTCATAAAATAGGAATCTCAACCTATTCACACCTGACATCAACATACTTCTTTCTCTTGGCTTCTTTTCTTCCTCTTCTGCCTGATTGCCTCCTAGTTTGTTCTTCAGGCCATAGATCAGAATCAACAAATTGTACTCATGTGAGCATTCACTTTAATTTGTGACAGCTTGTTCAACTGCATCGAATTCACACTGTCTGGGTCGACCGGTTAGCTTAGTAAATGTGTTTTCTAATGACAACCAATCAAGGTACTTGGGCACTTCCTATGAAGAAAATAGATGGTAAAGGTCATAATGATGGAATTTTCAACTCTCATTTGTTAATTGGTCCATCATGTGAATGTGCATATGCACATGTCATGCATTCTTTTCTTCCTCAATCATCACCAGCTCTACTGGACCAACCAACTTGCCAAAGTCTTTTTTTCCTAACTGTTTGAATTAGTGACATGAGTTGTTTCTGTGCTTCTGTCCAAGGTCATTGTATTCACAAATTGGTGTTGTCTATGACAATGTCTTCCTGTATTCTTCTTTCGATTTTGCTCTGTATTGTACCATCTCCATCATTAAGTCATTGACCGCAATATTGTCTCGAACCTCACCAATTTTATCTTTTGATATCCTCATTGTCAATGTTGAACCTTCGACCAAACTGACATTCATTGCCAATCCCCTTATGCAATATTTATATCACTACTCCATAAAGTAAGCTTGGAAAATGTTAACTTGACCTCCACTACCTATGTATTAAAGCATGTTTGAGCACCTTCCACCTGCATTTAGCCATAGGGGTCCAACCATCCAGTGCTAGCCTAGTGGTGACTTTCCAGGAAACTTATAATAAAGCAATTGGCTACGAAATTCCCTTTTTGTGTTGTTTGACTACATCGGACTTAAAAACATTATAGATTGTCAAGCACTTAAATAACCTAGCAGTGACTTGCTAACCTACATCAGATTGTGAAGCATTTATAGCATTGTTTAGACTCATTAATGGATGTTCCCCAACCTAAAAATTGTTTGTGCCAATCTTCATTTTGTTACAGTGCATCCATATCATTTTTTATTTTATATATTTTTTCCTTTTAAAATTTGACTGTGTATGATTTTTTTTTTTTTTTTTTTTTTCTCGTGAATGCCGAGAAGTCAATTTGTGAAATAATTTTGATGGTTAGGTTTTTATCCAAATCACTCTTCCCAGCACCCTTGATTAAGGGGAGCATACTGGGAAATGACTGTTTATGAATTTTCTTCCCCCCTTAAGTTTGATTGTCTTATTGTTTCTCATACAGGTAAGAAGATTCCTCAAGATGGTGATGCACAAAGACTGTTGCTTTATGCAGATGCCGATCATGTTTTCCGTCAGGTTTGGGAATTAATGATCATTATAATTTTTGGTTTATTTTTTCTGTTAAAATTATTATGATTTAGTGGGTTGTTTCAGAAAGAAACTTTTTGGGAGACTGAAGTTCACTATTTAGCAAAGTTCTACAAGATCTCTAACAGCTAGTCTTTCAATCTGTACTTATCTGGTTATGGGGCGTCTTTTGTCTATTAAAGCTACATAAATGATCATAACTATTTAGATTTTGCTATGGCAATATTAGACATTGTTTATTTGAAGAAATTTAATATCATATTGCTCTCAAATTAACATTTATAATGGATGATAGAGAAGTAAGAAAACCTGAATAATCTTATCAAGCAATATTTATAATTATAATTATAATTGTAATAATTATTTATTATTAGTACTATTTTTTTTTTAATAAGTATTATTAGTATTATTATTGTATCATTGTTGTTGTTGTTGTTCCTGATCTCTTCCCGGTTTCTATCATGCACGACATTTTTTCTTCATACTTTGATTTATCCTCCCGGTTTTTATCTATCATAGTTATGCTCCTGATCTCTTCCCGGTTTTTATCATGCACGACATATTTTGTTCTTACTTTGATTTATATATCATAGATCATATGTATAATGTTATGATTTTTTTGTAAATAAAAAGGCCTGTTATTTTAGGATGCTAGATTCAATTGAGTCACACCAATCATGTCCTGTTTATTTATTGTGCATGCATCACCACTGTCGGCTTGTGCAGTTATTTTCCTCCTTGCTTTTTGGCTATATAATTTACTCATTAATTTCAATTAAAAAGAAAAGGAAAATGGTTTCATAGCAAGTTCAATCTGCAATCAAAGTACTGCAGATTGAAATATAAATCTGGAATTCCACTTTCCTCGCCAATACCTTGTGATGCTGCTATAGGAAAGACCTCATCTGCTTCTTTTACTTTTTCCTTATTTATTTAAGATTTTTTTTTCCGGGTCAACCATTGCTCTTTGTAACCGATCCCCGATATCACAAGTCTTCAACAACTTTCAGGTTTTGCTCTGGGAGAATATTGAAAGTGATTTGGATAGATTGAAGCTGAGGCTTTCGCAATTATATTATGACAATCTTCTGAAAGTGAGAGCTTGCCTTGGATGATTATATGGATTTATGTTTGCCACTTTAAATTAATATTAACGATCTTCTTCTCCTCCTCTCCTTCTCCTTGTCCTTCTCCTCCTTCAGCTTTCGAGACCCATGGAGGGGCTGGAAGAATGGCTGGATGCAGTATCTACAGCTCGCATCCCTTGCGCTGTTGTTTCAAGGCTTGATCGGAGCAATATGGTCGAAGCCTTAGAGAGGATGGGGCTTAAGAAGTATTTTCAGGTTGGTGATTTTTTCTTGTCGGAGTTGGAATCTTTTCCCTATATATATATATATATATATATTCTTGAATTGCACATTATGATGGAAATGGGCAACAGTGTACAGCTATGTTGTCCCAGAAAGTTTTCAGATATTTAAATCATGAAAATACATCTATCTAATTGCTTGTCACCATTCTTCTACTTTTACCTACCACTTAAAAACAATGGATTGTACCTTTATTACTCACAATTCCAACCGCAATCTGATGCTTCTTGCAATGTTGATTTTAGATGTCGCATCAAGCACATTATTTCTATAACAAATATTCTATAACTATAAGAGATCTGGCGGGTCAAGTTGATTATTGACTGATCTGATGGGCTGCGGAGATCCTTAAGATGGATACAGATGGATCTGAAGAAATTGCTAGACCAAATGGAGCTAACATAATTCTTTGCTAGTCCACGTGCGTAGCACTTAGCACACCATTTATGCACTTGCTGACCATTCTCTTTTGGAGTTGCAGGCAATTGTATCTGAGGAAGATGGCATGGAGTCCATTGCTCATAGATTTCTTTCTGCGGCCATGAAGGTATGATTTAGAACATGCCATCAAAAACATTGCATCATAAATGTCTTCTGTTGGGGAAAAAACAGTTGACTGCTTGTAAATGTTTTCTTTTTTTCTTTTTTCCCTAGTTGCTTGCAAATGTTAGTATACTTGATTCACTTGTTTGGAAATGGATAAAGTACCACTAACTTAATTCTTTAAATATAGATATCATTGATTATGAAAACATTCTAGAAAAGGAATGCTGTCAAAGTTAATATAACATAGATAATCAAAGATCTAACTTTTGAAGTCAAATTTATTTCTTGTGGTTCTTTGACTCTTGCAGTTGGACAGGAAACCATCCAAGTGTGTTGTGTTTGAAGATGATCCTAAGGGTGTCACTGCTGCTCACAATTGCACAATGATGGCAGTAGCACTGATTGGTGCTCACCCAGCGTATGTACTCGCACTTTTAGTTTGAGGTGTTTGAATTTTCATTGAAATTACCAACAGGCTAGTGGTCTAGCGGTACTAGGCCCCTACTTCTCAAAGAGAGGTCAGGGGTTCGCAAGGACGGAGCCAGGATCTAAAGCAAGTGGGGGCAAAAATAAATTTCAGGGGGCAATAGTGCAATTTTTTAGTAATTTTAGTAGGGGCAAATGTAATATTTCATGGGTATATTACAAAAAATGACTAAATTATAAGGGTAAAATACTGAAAAAAAAAAAAATTTGAGTGGGGGCAATTGCCCTCACAACCTTATATGTGGATCCGTCCCTGGGGGTTCGAGTCTCAGTGGAGGCATGTGTGTGTGAGTACCAACTAGGAAAAAAAAAAAAAAAAAATTGAAATTGAAATGCTTAGATATGTTTGATGATGCCCCGTGTTTTCCTTTCTATACTTGTGTAATGAATATTCAACAAATGATTTGTTCATTTAGATGCTTTGGAAAACAAAACATACGATTCCCTTGCTATTTGATGTCCAATGGTGAAATTATTGCTCGAAATTCTTTTATGTGCTTATTATAGAATAAAGAACAATTGTGAAATTTTATACATCGTGTTAAAAATTTACATTGAAAATATTGAAACATGCAGGTACGATCTAGTGCAAGCTGATCTCGCGGTTGCCAGCTTTAATGAGCTTTCCGTGATCAATCTCCGGAGGTTATTTGCTCACAAAGGTTCCTCGTTCATGGATCTGCAAAAACAAATAGTTGAGAAATCTCCTCGAAGAAGGAAGCTTACTATTGACACCATTTTCTGATTCATTTCCAACCCAGCATTCTTTTCTCCCCTCTTATATAATTTCCTCCTTGTAATTATGCAGCAAATTATCTTACCAATTCTTTTTCTGGTTACTTTTTTTTTCCACATTATAGACATGAGTGAGATGAGACGAATACAAAATTTGTCATGTAATTAAGTACCATTTCTTAATTTTAGTCAGAATGCCAACCGATGTTGCCATAGCAAACAAAAATCCAGATTAGTTATTAGATTTTTTGCTGTAAATTTACTGATTGACGGATATCATTTTATTTTTGGGGTGGGCAGTGCAGACTGGAAAGTTATGTTATTGATAAAATTTATTCTTTGTGAGTTATCATGTAAAATCGAGTGAGATTTAAATATATTTGACATTCCATCTAGGTCTTAGTCTTGTGGTATGAGGATTTTCAGTTATCATAATATATGCATTACTTAATTCACAGTCATTAATGAGATGCTGAAACCTTGGAGCATCAAACAGCAGATATTTCCAGATTCTGAAAATATGGTGCTTCTTTTGTTGTTGCTTCTACTCGTGACAACCCAAGTCGCGAGGAATCCATTGTTTCTCAACCCGATTGCGGTGGAGAGAAGAGAGTCTATAGTTGGAACTGGCCTTATGGATTCATGTTTATGTGAGGGGAAGGGTGGAAGAAAGAAATGTGTGGAGGGAAAAGAAGTGATAGGGCTTGCGTGGTTGGTTGATAGGAAAGAAGGGGAGCAAGGTGTATGAAGAGACAAGGGAGCATCATATGGAAGGGAAAGGGAAAATGGGTTTTGGGGGAAAAAGAGAGGAAAAGGAAAGCGTCTTTTGATTTTTCAACGTTTTTGTCCTTACAAGTGACCTTTAATATTAAAGCTATAATAATAAAGTTATAGTAATATCCTTTTTCTTATTTCCTTCACATTTAACCAAAAGAAGAATAATATAATGAGGTAACCTTTACTATTTTCGGTAAACATGACTCAACCTTTACTTAAAAGGTCCACACGGCGTCGGTTTGTGTGAATTAAATTTCGGACATAATTGACATCAATTTTTTTTTAATAAATAAACTTGCAATAAGGAGGTAGGAGAGAAATTTAACTTGGAGGAAAATCATCTTTATTGCATACTTAAAAGAAGCATATCATGTTTTGATCTATAATTCACATAAACCGACGCCGTATGGATCTATGGTAAATGTACACACTTATGTATAATTAGGGATGGCAAACATGCAGGTTGGATTAGATTTGAGCAGGGTCAAATATGGGTAGGTTAAATATGAGTTGTGGCCTATATTCAACCTACTTGTAATGGATTAAATATGGGTTAGGTCAAATGGTTCGAATCAACCCGTCATGACCCATCAACCCGTTTTAGGAAAAATAAATGTTATTATTCTAGATAATCTCATTATTATAAGAGTAGTTTTTTTAATTTTTTAATTTTTTTTTTTATTTTATACGGATAAAAGCTTGTAAAAATATGTATCGTTAATTGTAAATCTTCCGATTTATTTTGAAAAATCTTTAAATTTATATTATTTTATTTTATGACTAGACATGCATGAAGGTAAGATATATATATATATATATATATATATGTTTGTATATGTATATGCACATGTAGAGTGAGAAGGGGATGGACCATTAGATATTGTCGCAAGAATTACCAAAAAAAGTAAAGGATATTGTTGGTTGGAAAGGAAAGCATATATAATACACACGAATACATTGTATATGTGTCGTGGATGTCGTAGAGCAATACTATAATACTACGAAGAATTTGAGAGAGAGAAAGAGGATAATGCAAAGAGAATCTTAGAGAGAATTTTAGAGAGGGTGGGAAAGAAAGATTTTGGAACCGTGAGAGAATTTTACAGAGGAAGAAGAGTAAATTTGAGTAAAATAGAGGATGTGAAACTGTGTTTCTTATATAATGGGTGGAACATTGGTCATATGGGTCACTCATTTTGACTCATATTTTAAAATGATTCACCCATATCTATTTTAAAATGGGTGGATACAGGCAGGTTAATGGGTCATGACCCATTTTGCACCCCTACCAGTAATACCAATAGTGAGAAGGAAATGATAATTCAAGTAGCAGCCAATAAGAAGCTTAAAAACCATGACCATAATTGAAATGGGCCATGTCAATAATATCAATACCTATAGATTACATGATTGATAATTAAGTGATTTGGCTAGTTCAAACTTACAATTATGCTAATGGAAAAACTTTGTATGCAATTATTAACTCTATTGTTCCGTTTGAATGTGCTAGAATTTATGATTGTAAAACTGCTAAAGCTGCTTAGGATAAGTACTATCTAAAATCAAAATGCTTTCTCATAAGTTTGGGAACATTATGATGAAAGAAGGTGAAACTTTTTCTGATTTTTATTCTAGTCTTCTTGATATTATTTCTAAACTTCGTCACTTAGGCAAAAGAGTTCGTGATAAGAAAATCTGTTAAAAAAAAAAATCTTGAGATCTTTCCTTAACAGATTTCAGATAAGGGTATAAACTATCACTAAACATTGAGATTTGTCTAGTGCTCAAGTAGATGAGGTTCTGGGTTTTTTGAAAAATTTTGAGATACAAAATTTTAGTCAAACTCAAAAAGAAAAAAATCTTACTTTAAAGTCAACTCAAGTTGATAACTCTGTTGATGATAATTCTAATGAAGATGTGGCTCTCATGATTATACAATTTAATCAGTTTTTGCAAAAACAACAAAGGAAAAGGAACAACAATGGAGCCAAATCTCAAAATTTCGACAAGGGTTCAAATTTTAATATAAATGAAAAGAAAGGGGAAGAATCTAAGGAAACTGAGCTTTACTTGCTCGAATAGTGGTGGCAAAGGTTTCACTTCAAATATTTGTCCTAGTCCTAAGAAAGATCAAAGGGATAGGAATAAATGAAAAATAATTGAAGTTTCAGTTTCTGAGAATTATACTCTTAGTGATAGTAAATCCTCTCATGATGATTGCAATAATTTTTCTTTTGTTGCTTTTCTTGATAAAGGTTCTCATATTGTTACTTTGTCTGATTCTGATATTTCAGACGATGAAAACAATGAAGTCCGTGACGAACAGGTATAAGAGGACGAGGTTGATGAAGAAAATTTGAATAAGATGTTTGCAAAAACTGTTGAAGTTAAATTGACTATTAAAGTTAGCGAAAGAACTTATTCAAGCCAAAAAAGAGAATGATGAACTGAGAAAATAAATTGATGAAGGTAAAAAGAGGGCTTTTGAAAGAAATTCACTCATCTCTAATCTTAATGAAAGAATAAAATCTTTTGAAGGCGAGGTAAGTTTAGCTAACACTTTGAAAGGTTCTCCGGAATCTAGAATTAAACTTCTTGATAATGAACTGAAAAAATCTCAAGAAAAATTGATTGTTTTTACTTGTGAATAAGCCAAATTAAATAAAATGATAAATATTGGTGAGAGTGTGAATAACAAATTAGTCTTAGGATTTGTTAAGGGCTTATCTAGTAATTAGGGTAAAACAATTTTTATGAAACTTGTTAATCAAAACATGTCTGATCCTATTTTGGTTGATTCATTGCATTATAAAATGTCCTATATGCCTAATATGCTGCATTGTACTTTTTGTAGTAAAATTGGACATAACGAACATTATTGTTTCCACAAGAAAAAGAAAAGTTTTTCTGATATTCATTCTCATAGGTTTCATGCTATGTCTAGGGTGGACACTCAACACACACCAAAAAAAAAAAAAAATCAAAATTTAGTTTCACCAAAAAATTTGCTTGAGAAGAAAGTCAAATCTGAAAAAAATTTCAAAAATTGAAGGTGAAGACTGTGTGGATCAAGAAAGAGGAGTTAGTCAATTATGTGTCAGTTGATTCTGTGGAACTAGTTTTCAATAGGTCATTGGGTGCAAACCCTTTAAACTAAGTCCTAAGAAGGTTGAGTGATCATGGATTGTGGTTATTTAAAATTTGTTGCCATTGGATCACTTTTTGAGAGTTTAGGGTTTGGTTGTGGTTTTAAATAAAATTTAATCATGCTGTTTCGTGATGACATATATGAAAAGTTCTTCTTGTTGAATTTATTATCTATCATTGAATGCAAATTGTGACACATGATAATTTGATAAAAATAGATTATTGGCTTGTATTTGCTTTGGTTATGTGATTTTTAGATTTGAATCTCTCAAGTTTATATCTTTTTGTACACTAGTCCAGCTCTGAAAAAATTAATTGAAAATCATTGGAATATTGACTAGGTTGTAATACTCATAAAAGCTATAAAGGTTATTGTAAAAAAATTTATATATAGAGCATGAGAAAAAAAAAAATGAAAATTTTCAGCATTAAAAGAAAAGAAAAATAGAAAATTTGTTGAAATCTTTGTTAAGAAAAAAACTACCTATTGAGTTTGGATCGAAAGCTCCAATAGACTTTGAAGTGGAGTTATTTGAGTAAAAAGAAAGGTCGAGAAAAGTTGAAATATGGAATTATTGTTTGCTCTTTAGAGTGAAAGCTGCCTTGCTAAGAAAATTTGCTCAAAAACAATCTTATCTTGATGATTTTCGATCCATATGATTTAAACAATGATTTGATGAAATTTGATTAAAATTTGATGAGACTGGATTTCACACACACACATGAACTTGCTAGATGAATTTCTAAATTTTTCTTTAAAATTTGTAAGTTGGATTTCATGTTCTAATTGCATTATGAGATTTGAAAAGCATTGAAAAATCTGTGGAGTCGAAAAATCTATGTTTATGGATATTCATAAAATTTTTCGAAAGCTTGAATAATGTGTTGACTTGAAATTTATGGGATTTATTTCCTCATTTTGTCTTAAATTAACAAAAAAAATTTTAAAAATATATCCAAAAAGATTTTGTTTGTCTTCGGATTTTTTGATCATTGGGTATTTGAAATAAATATTTGATGTTTTGGAATTCAGGTCTGGATGACTTGAACCGGTTCCATCTTCCTGAACCGGTTTAAGAAGTGCTTAGTTTCTTGATTTTGAAATTGCAAGACTTGAACCAGTTCAAGTTCCCAAATTTGGGCACTTAAGTCTCACCTTTTATGTGCGCTTGGGTCATTTGAACCTCTACTTGGCTACATTTTTTACGTCTCCTCACCCCTTTCTTGCATACATACATACATATATATATGTACATATATCTTAAAACTTGCATCATTACTCCACATAATCTTCATTCTCTTCTTGCAAATTTATGTTCCATTGCATAATTGTAATATTGAAGAAGAAGGTTTGAAGTTGGAGTTTGTGATTTTGAAGATCGGGATTGAATTTTGAGGTATATGGTTAATTTTGGTTGAAAAATCATTGTGGAGAAGTAGTTTGAAGACTTTGGGCTAAATTTGTTGCGGTTTTGGATTGTGGTTTCCATTGTAGATTGATTTTGTGGGCTTTAGAGGATTTAATCTTGATTTCTCAAGAACACTTTTGGGGTTGTTGTAACGACCCAAATCCATTGGATCCAAATCACTAATCGGGTCCTTACCCGAACCCGAGGTCATGCAAGGGTAATATGGTTATTTCCCATTAAATTAATCCTTTAAGGTCCAACA
>JAOTQH010000014.1:2200363-2201873 GCA_025631255.1 Cornus kousa | reverse complement strand
TGAAAAACAAAATTATGTTTTTATTTCTTTGTGACTGCAAAAATAGAAAATGAAAATGTTACTAAATGCACCCTTAGATTTAGTTTACATCATGCATAATTTTATAGATGATTTCAAAACATATTGCATAATTTGATCAATAGTGCGCCCTCAATGTGCAAGCACAAGATTTATTACAAACGCCACTTGATCTTTATGGGTGCGGTCAGCTTGTATGCAGGGCATTTAACTTGGATGATTTCTCCAATGCCTTCCAAAAAGAGAAGGTTGGTGATTCAGGTTTTAATTAGGTTAAGTAATTCTTTATCTTTTAACCCATGTGTAAAAGAAAATATTATCCAGCATGTGTTAATTACAATTGCATTCAATTAATTACTTGGAAAATGATCTCCTCATGGTTGGAGGAGTCCAATGCACGCCGTGTCTACTAAATGACATCGTTTTTGGTGCAATGCAAAACCTAATGTGGGTCCTGTGTTGAAACTCTCTCACTAGATTTTAACTTAAATTACACTAAGAAATATATAAATATATATATTCTTTATTGTGTGGCAAGCAGCCTGCAGGGCCGGCCCTGGGGGTTAGGATGTCTATTCAATGTGAAAGAGTCTCCAATATAGGACATGGGCCCAAAAAAAATAAAAAAAATAAAAAAAAAGACATGTACAGAGGATATAAAGTTCCCTACAATCTCAAAATTTTGAAAATATCAGGGTCGGTTGTAGTGGGAAGTTTGAGTTGCAAGAAAAATATCTGGTAAGTAAGGAGTTAATGATCATGGTACATAGAGCCAAAAACCAATAAACGACCCAGACTTGAGGTGTGAGGAAGAAAATATCTAGTCAAGAGTTAATAATGATCATAGCCAAAGACCAATAAATGACCCACAGTTCAGTTCTTCTAGGCAATAGACAAGAAGGGCCAAAACAAAGGCAACTTGTCATAATAGACCAAATATCACAAGTTACATAATAATGGTAAATACAAGAAATTAACCATAAAATAAACAATATCATCATCATTCATCCACAGAATTAGAATAACTTATACCAAAAAGAAGCATATGGAATTAAGTTAATTACTTGTCACTTTTTTCTTTTTCTTTTTTTCTTTTTTTCATTCTCTTGATGGAGTACATAAACTGAAAAGAGTTTACTCTCAACAGCATAACACATACTTATTAATCTGCACAACCATCTTCAACTTCCTAGCACTTCTCTTTCAGATAAGCTCTATGAGACATTAGCTAACAACACTAGTTACATTACATATGGTGCTTACACAACATAAACCATGCCAACCTCAAGGAGAGACGCTGGTGGCACCTTGAGTGCTACATCCGGTCCCCGGCAATTCCTCCTCAGGAAATTATACCCGAAATTGATAGCCAACCTATTCAATAGTGACGATCCTTGTTTTGCTCTAACATGTGAATGCCCAATAATGAATGCAGTCCCAGCTTGTTGAGCGGTGTATATGTCTTCTAATTCTTCTCGCAATTGCACATCTA
>JAOTQH010000014.1:2175363-2195363 GCA_025631255.1 Cornus kousa | reverse complement strand
GCAATGAATCTAGAATCTTTTAAACAAAGTAGAAAATTAAGATAAAAAATATGATTTCCTCTGGACAAATAATTATAAATATTTTCCCCCTGATTAGTACTATTGCATTATACTGTGACTTGTACATATATATTGCCACTTCACATAAAATAATTGCATCATAATGCCACTTTGAATTGTTTCAAAGCATTTGATAATATAGAGCACATATCCTTCATTATCCTTAGTGATCCTTGTTTCAGATCAGCAAGATGCATTATCACTCGTGTAGAGGAGTATCACTTTGTTAACCTCACTTATAGAACTCTTATCCTCCAAGATATAAGGTGAAATGGACAGGACCAGAGAGGATAAGACATGGTCACTGCAGACACAACTTGGATGGTCCCTGCACTATAGGCCAAATAGTTTTGGTCCACTAATTGAATCAGACTGTCCAAAAAAGTCCATTATCCAATTATCAATTCTGAAGCTCCCATGGTGAAGACCACACCCTCATGATTAACATATATAATATGCTGAAATCTGTAGATGTAAATTTACTCAAAAATGGAACAAGAGTCAACAAATAAAATATTTGGTTGAAATAAGAAATCGCTACCCCGACATCCTTCCCAACAGCAGGAGGGTGGTCCCATATATGACGCATTTAATGAAAACAATGCAGCATACTTGAAAATTGCAAGTATAATTAAGGAAGGAGTAATGAACAGATAGCATTACTGATTGGAGATATGAAGAACATATTTCTTTCATCCTCATGTATAAATGAAAAATTAAAATAATTTGTGGTAAATGGTACTTCTTTCTCCTTTGTTCTCAAGTCTCTAAATGGTTTTATGGATTCCTAAAACCGGGAAAAAATAAAAGAAAAAGAGTAGTACCATATCCTTGACCCTATTTGATAATGAACTTGACAGAAAACTACAAGGCAATTAACTGCTCCTTTTGTATTCTGCTCCCTGAGTTCAGATAATTTTATTGGACCATCCTAAGTAATTACCTAACGATTTAATATCAGATGGGATTAGTCAATTTAATATTTATTTGATAACTATATACTAAAAAGCTTACATTGATGGTGTTCCTTAGACATGGAAAACTCAAGACCAGAAACCGCCGAGAAAACTGCATAAATACAGAATTGTTAGTCAACAAATTAAGAGGCAACTGGACAATAAAACTTGCCCAACAGAAAAGAGAAGTACCAGAAATGGCTGGAGTGAGCAGTCCATCTCCAATTACCATACAAGTGCCAAGAAGAACCAAGATTAGTAGAGCAGTGTGGAAGGATTTATGCTTCTCAAGTAACAGTTTTATCTTTGAGCTGTTCTTTTGCTCTAGAGGGTGCTCCAGTTTATATGTGGAGAGTGCTTCATCAGCGACTTGTCGGTTGGGCAGAAGGCTTACTTTGGCATGCCTGCATAACAAGGAATAGAGGGCAAAAGTACCACCTGCAGAATCATGCATAAAAAAATCTTAAAATCTCATACCAAATGATTATGATATCTTTCAACATCCCAGTACTCACCCTCCCCATTGTCATCAGCTCGAAGGACTATGAAGACATATTTGAATAAAGGAACTAGAGTCAGAGTCCAGAAAATAAACGAAAGAACACCAAAAATCTCTTCGTTCGTCTCTGAGTGATGAATGTCTTCTGCAAATGTGCTCTTGTAAACATAGAGTGGGGAAATGCTCAGGTCTCCATAGACCACACCAAGACTTTGATAAGCTAATAGCAGAACTGTCTTCCAAGAATCCTTCTGAAATGCAATTCAACCAAACAATTCTCTAAGAAATTAAGAATGCATAGTGGAAATCCTGATATATGAATTTTCACCAATTATAAGAACTGAAATGGTGTATATCAATTAGGTCCAACCATACATCCAGAAACATCTAAATGGTTAGGCTCGTAGTTATTTGACACCATAGATTTCTGTAATTGAACAAAAATACTGAAATGGACGGACCTTTGGAGTGTTCCAGCACTTTCCGTAGTCAAGATCCATGCTTCCGGCATCAATCTTCACATGGAAATTTCTGTTTGCCGCATATGCTAAATGCAGATCCTCACTGAAGCAATTAAAATGATCGTTTATACTCAGCATTCAGGAAGAATAATTTTTATAAACAAAAAATTAAGTAATATTTTAAAGAAACACCCAAGGACACCAACCCATATCTCCACTTTACTCCATAATCTGGAGGAGATAAAAGCAGGACGCATTCACACACTTTTCAATAAACCCACATGACAACCATACCTTTATTATTCTCAGCAATCTTTTAGCAAACCGACATTTGTGTAGAAATTTCAAGAACAGGGACAGAACTTAAAGCAAAGTGACCCCCCCAACGGTTACAGAAATGTGACTGCCATAGGAATTGCAGCTCAGACACAGAATTGTTCAGATAATGCGCCCCAAATGTTGAAGAGTGCTCATGTGTTAGTTCCACAATTTTCTTTTCTGATTCTGGTTTCTTTCTCGGTTGATGAGAAGAGAGAGAAACTGGTACCACCTAACCGTTGCCCCTAATTTAAGCTAAAGACCCAACACGAAATGTTGAACCCTTGAACACTGATTACCAACAAACATAAACCCACCAAGAGATAAAAACTACAGGGAAGTTCAATTTAACAGTTCAATTTGCAAAGTTAAATCTCACACGGAAGAAAAAAACAAGAGCATGTTTAAGTCATAAGTGACTGCAAGGAAAGCTGTATTTCACAGTTGAATTATCAAATCAATCACACCAAGAGGAGCCCACGGAAATAAAGGCCATTTTAAGGACCATGAAAACCTACCCCCTCTCTCTCTCTCCTCTCTCTCTCATATACATAATATTATATACATAGAATCTGATTTCCAAATTCTCACCAGCTTTGAAGAACACAAGTGTAAAACTTTCACAGCTTGAAAGCTTATGAAATAAGCAAAGGCAAATACCCTTATTCAATCTCTACTTTATTGAATTTGCAGTTGCTTACACCTGATGAAAACAAACCCAGACCTAAAAACCAGAAAATTTTGAAAATATTTTTTTGGTAAGAGATAACTATAGTGTAACAGTGTGAGCTATAAATTAACACCTCCATAAACAAATTACAAATATAATTTCAAGGACTTACTGAAACTCATATCCAGAGACCTTGAGAAGTTTTGAGCTCCTAAAAAACCAAGACTGAAGATGAATTTGATTTTTGATGATGATAATGATGTGTGTGAGATATAGAGATAGTGTATAGTGTGTGTATTGAGAAGAAGTAATGTTGGTACTATAAGGGCAGAGCCACGTGATTAGAACATGGTCTCTATTACTCTAAAATGGTACAACTTTCACACCATTACCAACCCTTCCCCTAACCCTCTGTGTGGAGTGGTCACGCCATAAACGCGCTTACCATTTCCGTTACGTCGTAAAGCTACTACTACACCAAATCAACCCCACCTTGTCCTTCTCTGCTTTTAGCAAAACGCCTTTTTGGTGTTTGCTTTCCGAGAAAATGACTTTCTAAAACCCTCGATTTGGTGAAATATCAGTGAATTCCCGATCAAACTCAACCTCAAGCTTTCTCGTTACCATTAATTGACAATAATTGCAATTAATTAGTAACTTACCATCAGCCGAACTCAAAAAGCACCGAAAAGAAAAGAACATCCGAATCCAAGTCGATTAAATGCGAAATCCAACTTTTCACCTGTAAACACTGTGGAAAGTCTCATCAGTCATTAATGCAAATTATTAGTACTAAAACACTCCAGATCCATAAGAAATCAATGAACACTGTGAATAGCAGTTACGTGTAAATGCAGTTAATCACCATTTATATCCTGAAGGTGTGCATGCGACTCTTTATCTTCTTGAACAGCTTGATGAATGAATACATTGTGGGGTAATTTGATCCATGGATTCGCCATTGAAGGGTTTTGAAGGTGAAGGAGAAGTTCCTGGAAGTTACGGGAGAGTGAGGATAGTGGAGGGTGTGATTTGGCGGGATAAGGCAGATTTACAGAACCGACATTCGCTGTAAAAAGTTTGCAAGTCTCTGTACCAACCGACCATTGACGATTCTCTCAGAACTCAATATATATTTTTATATATATATACACACAGAGAGAGAATTTGTAGTGAGGTGAAACAAGAATGTATGGGCGGAACTCTGGAGGAGACTGGAGAGGGAATATTTTAGTAATAAGATCTTAAAATAAAGAAAATCATAGTAGTATATATATATTGTGTATATATCTTTGTATATGTTTTTTCTTTTTTTGAATTAACAAAGAAAATTATGGAATTTTTCATTTTTTAATCTGCACCGATTATTGTTTTTCTTAACTCAAACAGTTGAGCCAACTCTTTAATTATATGAGTATGACAAATTAGTAAAAGACTTAATAGGAAGTTTCATCAAACTATAATTTTTTAAATATTACATTATTATTATTATTATTTTTTAATCAACGAAAAGGTTGCCTACTAATTGATTGTGAAAAGATTCATTCAAATAAATGTATTTTTTCTGATTAGATATAATTAATTGATGATGCCGAGTGATATATAACATATTATTATAATTGCATGAAGACTTTTTCCTGCATCAAATTGAATGGACTAATATTAATTATGTTTAAAAGTACATTATCCACAATTTGGATTTAATTTTATTTTTTTTTGAATTCCAAATTTAGAATACCAATTATATAGTCCCAAACCTAACATGAAATTTAGGGCAAAGTACCGAAAAACTCCCTTAGCTTGTAACATTTTTGAGTAAACTATCTCGTCTATTTTTTTTATCAAATAACCTCCCTTAACTTGTAATCCTTTTTAATAAATTCTCTTTATCTAATTTTTTAACAAATAACCCCCTCACCTATCTAAGGGGTAAAAGAATTGATATTTAGACCAAAATATCCTTTTATTTAAATTTTAATTTTTTCAAATTTTAAAAATTCACATCTCACCGACAGTATATTCAAATTTTACAAATAATATTGTACAAAAAAACTTATAAAATAAGGATTTAAAAAGTATGAGATTTGTTTAACAAAACTTTATAACCAGAGAGAAATAGACAATCTAAAAATCTACTGCAATAATCTTATTTTATTTTATTTTTTATAAAATACTCATGTTATTTGCAAGAAAAATTTAATAATGATTCATTTTCATATGAAGCATAACATATAAAAAAATTAGCCACAATAGAGACCTAGTATCCATTTTTGTTTATTTTTTAAATGGAGAGTCTATAAAAGAATGAATATACTCTGACACAAAATATGACATCTCATGAAATCAATCTCTATTGGGGCTAAATTTTTTTATATATATTCGGCTCCATATGTAAATGAATAACTCTAAAAATCTTCTTGCAAAGTATTTTATTTTTTAAAAATAAAATAATATTGTTGGAGTAGATTTTTAGATTGCATATCTCTCTCTGGTTATTAAATTTTGTTGTGCAAATCTTATATTTATGGAATCTTTATTTCATAGCTTTCCGTGCATATATTATTTACAATTTTTAAATGTATGGTTTGTGAGATATGAATTTTTAAAATTTAGGAGAATTAAGATTTAAATAAAATAGCATTTTGATCCAAATATCAAATCTTTTACCCCTTTTAAATAGTTGAGAGAGATTATTTGATAAAAATAAATAAAAAATAGACAATAAGAATTTATTGAAAAAGACTAAAAGTTGAGGAGTTATTATTATTATTATTATTATTATTTTGTACTTTTCTCTAAAATTTATAAGTAAAAATAGTTACACCGAAGTCATGCACCAAATTGTTAGGCAAGATGATGTGACAGTCCATGGCAGAGAACATGATTTTTTATTAATCGGCTTATTCACGTTTGCTATTCACTATCCCTAAAATTGCAGCAACATATACATATACAGAGAGATTGATATATATATACATATATAATATATTTGATTTATCAGAGGTACTCAATGGCTCCAAATCGTCAAAAAGTCAAAACATTTGGAGTTGTTGCAGATCGTTTTGAAAATAATAATAATAATAATAATAAAATGCTACAAATTGGAGATGGCAAAAAATGCTACAAATTGGAAAGGAATTAAAGATAGAGAACAATAAATGTAAAAAAGTGGATTAATGATTTTCTGTCAACTAGACTACAATATTATTTTGTCCAATAATTCAGTGCATGGTCTCGGTATAACTACTATTACTCAAAATTTATTAGTACCAACTTATCCTAACCCCTGATTAGATTTCCAGAATCCACACTCGTTTGCCGATGCTACCGGCTTGACTGCTTCTTTTTGCGAGCCTAACAAGACAAAGTTGGGGTATATATCAATATCATTTAGTAGTATTAATTCTTGCTTTTTGACATTCTTCTTTTAACAACTCAAAGTTTAGGCATATATCAATAATATCTTTTATAATATCTTGCACTTTTTTCATGTCTTTTATTTTTATTTATTTTTGTTAACAAATTACGTTAATGATTTGTGAATAAAAAATGACATATCTCTTCTAAATTTGAAGGACGTGGAATATAAAATATATGAGTGGGAGTGCAAGCCAACCACATATGTATTAGTGCTCTTTGCACATATCAATTAAAAACATTATGAACTTTTTTTCCCTTCTAATTTTCTTTTTTATTTTTTCTTCTTTAATTTTCCAATTTATGTGAGAAGTCGAACAAAATCCAGAGTTGTCTCTCTCTCAAAATTCAACTCTTTTCCAACAGGAGTCAGAGTATGCTGCTATACATAGACTCCCCATTAGTAATGGCACTAAGAAAAAAAATAATTAAAAAAAAAAAATCTACTTGTCTTGGAAATATCATTTAGATGAATAAAAGGGTGGGTTGAGTAATTGAGTTAAAATTTTAGGTACTTGAGATAGGAACTATAAGTTTTTCTATGGATCCGTTTCACATGCAATATGTTTTAGGCATTATGTTTTTAATTAATATCAAAACAAATGTTTTTGTTGTAGGAGTGTTTTGAGTAGAGATCGAAACCATGTTTCATAACAAAAATTTGTTTTGGGAAATTCAAAATTTTGCTTTAGTTCATTCGTTACAGCATCAAAACACATAATATCACCAATTTAGTGAGATGAGTTTAAGTCAAAAAATCTTATATGTTATAAATTATTCAAAACCAATATAAACCGTACCAAATATAATATGAATTCAAATTTTAAAATTAATATTAAAAAAATAATATCATAACACATTCCAAACTTGTCTATTTTTTTTATTGTTTCTGCTGTCTAAAAAAAAATAGATTTGGTTAGTGAGGTTGTAGGATGAAACAAGTATTTCAAAATATTGATTCCGCGTAGTGACATCCAATTTGAAAACACAATTTGGATCTAGTTTAGCACTTATAAGTGGAATATAACTCAACCTTTTTGTTTGCAGTCGAAATTTCAAATATGGTTTAACATATTTGGTAAGTACTAATAAGTCCTTCAAGTTGTCTGATTTCTTTTTGTGTTTGGGGTATTTGGAAGACTTGGAATCGGTTGGTTTTTGAAGGGATTTTATAGCGGCCTGAAGTTGTGGAGTAGAAGGCTGCTGTTAGTTTTTGGGAGTTTCATGATGCTCGATTGCTCTGTTCTTCGGTGCATCCAGGGATGGCTAGTGAGTTGGTATTTTCGTGGAGTCCTCCTCCCTCTGGAGTTGTTAAGTGCAATTTTGATACTTCTTTTTGTCGGTCGTCCTTACAAGGGGGTGGTGCAGTTGTTTTTCGGGATTTTAGGGGTGACGTGCTAGGCGCGGTTATTTCTTGTCCCTTTTCGGCTGCTTCAGCTTTGGAGGCGGAAGCGTTGGTGTGTCAGCGTGCGGTTCTTTGTGCTTTAGCTTTGGATTTTTTTTGCGTTTGGTTTGAATCTGACGCCAAAGTAGTTGTGGATGGGGTGGTATGTGGACGGACTTGTCCGTCGGAAATTGCTTCTCTCTGTTTTGACATTCATCAGGACTTGAGGCGGTTTTCATCTGCTCAATTAATTCATGTGCGGCGCCAAAGTAATAGAGTGGCTCATGCTTTGGCCGCCCTTTCGAGGTCTAAGCTTGTTGCGGATCAGATGTTGTCTTCTCTTTTCCCTTCCGTCGTCCTTTTCATGGTGGCGGATGTTGGGTCTTGATTGGTTTTGGTTTTTTGATTCTTGGGTTGTGGTTGTGTTTGCTTTGAAAAAAAAAAAAAAAAAAAGTTGTCCACATAATAGTCCATCATGATATGTTAACATGGTCCCATAATTTGTGAGATTTCTATAATGACATATATAGATGTCATTCTTGTATTTAATGAAGTCTAAAAATTGACTGTCAAAATAAAAGGATTGATAGTCAAGCTATGCCCAAGTAGTTGGAAGTCAAGACTCAAGCCTGTGGAATATAATAAATGCCAAGTGTCAAGCTCTTACAAGATCAAGAAAACCATTTTTTTCCTCACCATTTGTTATTTATTTATTGAATAATGATACCTCGTTTTCCATATTTAATCACTTAGACAGTTTTTAAAAAATATGTAAATCTTAAATATCTTTATGTCACTTGTTACAAAGAAACTTTTTTTATTTAAATTCAAAATCTCATGTAACGGAGACCGAATAAAGTTGGCTATGCCTCTTCCATTTTATCTAATTCCCCGCAATTAATTTTTCTGCACTTTGTTTAATGTAATTTCACTCATTATTCCTTTACTTTGCTGGTAGCTCCTTTGAAACCAAATCTAATGTATCAATGGAATGGAGTGGTAATCCCACTCTTTCGTGCGCTTTCACACGCACCAGCGGTAATTCAGCACCTTTAATGTGCCGGATCAGCCCCGTCATCGCGCTACCATGCGCCTTAAGTGGTAATCCTATGCGCCTTAAGTGGTAATCCCACTATTCCATGCGTTTTCACGCGCACTAGCGGTAATCCCGCACCTTCAATGTGGTGAATCTTCACAAATTCATCACCTATTCACGCTTCGCACCTTCCTCCATAATCAGCAAAAGCCTTATTTGGCCACCCAATCAGCTTCCAAGACACATCAACAACGGTGCCAGCAGTAGTGCGTCACCTGCCACGACAGTTGCCATGTCAGACACAGTCAGCAGCGGTGCCAGCAGTAGTGCCATGTCACCTGCCACGTCAGTTGCCATGTCAGACATAGTCAGCAACGGTGCCAGCAGTAGTGCCACGTCACCTGCCACGTCAGTTGTTAATCGTGTCTCCATCTTCATCATGGGTGAAAACCCATCTTCACCAAATCGCTTCCGCCATGCCGCTTTCAAGATCTTAATTATTTCCAAACTCAAGATAATTTTATTCAATCCACCTTGATTTTGAGGGGGACTGTTAGAATATATTAATATATATTCTTACTATATTCTATATATAGTTACCTTGTATAGGATTACAATATATAGTTATCTTATACATATAGGATTATAGTTACCCTATATGTGTAAGATTACTTATTCATTACTCATACCCCTTCTTATATAAACCCTCTCTTGTATCTCTTATAAAATACATCAATATACAGAGTTTTCTCTTCTGTTTTAACAATCAGAATCAGAGTCAACATCTCTGATCTGATCTCCTACAACATCTGTTGTTTTATAATTTCTGAAGCCCTCTCTTTCAAATTTGTTGTTGGTACCAAAGTTGCTATCTATAGGCACATTGGTCAACACCAACGTGATCCACCACTTTACGGCGCCCGGAGGAAGAACCACTTCACCTCTACCAACCGCCGGTGGGGTTTCGAAACTATGATTGCCAGAGAAATTTGACTTATTGAAGACGATAGGTTCAGCAGTGGCGAGGTTGGGCAGTACGGTACAGATGGAGAGAGAAAATTAGGTCACAGGGTGTTGAAATTCCATTCATGTCCACAGTTTTAATGATGTGGCAAGTTGTAATAAAGGTTTTTTGGTCCAAAAATTAGGGATCTGTATATATACATATTATATATATATAAACCTATATATATTGTATTATATATATAGAGAGAGAAGCGTGCTTATAATCCTGCCCTATACAAATACAAAGAGATTCCTGTATAAGAAGTTTTTAGGGGTGAATTAGAGAAAAATAAAGTGTGGGTATATGAGTAATTTTTAGCTTAAAAGTAAGGGTGGAAAAGTCTTTGCCACTATAGTAAGGATAAATATGGTATTTCATATTAAAAATGTCGGAAAACATTATTGACCAGGGTTGACCATCATCGGAAGGGAGAAAGTGTTACAACGGAGCTAACCTTGAGGGAGGTTTTTGTAATTTTTAAAACGTAAGGGGTACCTCCTGTAATTACACCTAACCTCGGGGGAGGTAAGTGAAATTATTCCTTAGTTTTATTATATAATATATTATGTGTATTATCAATAATAAATAAAATCTAAAACATCATATATTATTATAATTAATAATTAATTATGTAATATAATATATTTACACAATTCCTTAATATTTACAGTATCATGCATATTAATTTATTTTAATATTTTAAATAGTATACAATGTCATATATTATTTACCAAATTTTATTGTACAAATTAGCAATAAGAATAAATTTGATTTAATACATAATAGATATTGTACACCAGTAGAAACGATACTATATATATCATATATAAACTAAACTATTTATTATACATAATTTTACATTTATACTATATTTATATTATATTTATGAGCATTACAAGAATAGATATGTAAGATATTTTATTACGTATAAGATTTATTATATGCTACATTTGATTTATTATAATATATTACATTATTTTATATATAGATATTAGTGCTATTATTTTAATTGAATCGAAAATGGAATGCTGAATCTATAATCTTGAACAGAAATGACTATTTTAACTTTTGTGTGGGAGTATTTCAGGAGGGTTATCATTGAAATCTCCCAAACAGTTAAAAAGAAATGCAAAAGCCTGAATAGACATTTGATAATAACACTGGTAGAGAATATTATGACCGTAATGCCCCTATACTTAGTATAATCAGTTCAAGGTATTGGTAATCTCCCAAATAGTTAAAAATACATAGCTTTATGACATAAATGATTGTTGCATTGCTAATTACACACTCTCATGTCACCTAATTACTTTGAAATTAATATTCTTCTCTAGGTAAGACAAATACTTAGTCCATATATATCTATTTACTCTCTTCATTGCGGTTCAAGACATCTTGCCTACTCAAGATTCAAACTCTAACGCCCTCTGGGCTGGATGTGACACCAAATTAAGGACTAAGTCTGACTCTGATATCAATTGTAACGGGTGATTGCTTCGCAATCCAACCTAAAAGTTTAAACTATTAGGTTATATTAACACTCATATTTACCCAATTACTCCCCCATCCACATTTAATATGGGACAAGCCCGCTTGTTACACTATATCAGTATAGAGTCTTTAGATTGGCGTGTGCTTAATTTATCGAATGTAAAAATTTTGTTTCTTGGACTTGTTCATTCTTGTTCTTTGAATATCACTGTGAATATTCCAAGGGATTAGTCCCCATCGTGTAAGTGTAAGATGGAATATTTTTACTGATTACCATTTTGAATACCAAAACTTTTACAAGAAACCTAATTTCATTAAGATCTAAAAAAATCCTAAACTACAAAGAAATTTATATGTGCAACATGCAAATTTTTATAACCCAAAAAAAATTTATGTAACTAATTTAAAGGACAATTGTATAATTTTCAAATCGCGTTTAACAGTCACATGAGTTTTTAGTGTTATTCATGTTTATTATTATTTATTTATTTATTTTTCTCTCCAAACTTTTTCACATTGTGAGAGGCGAATTTACTACAAGCTGAGTTTAGCCTAAATTTATCCTTAACTAACAGTCTTGGTATTACTGTATTACACGACTTTTACATAGGGGGAGTGTTTAATTTTATTCCAGCGAATACCATATAAATTATGAAAAATATTTTAAGGCTAATGAGTTAGGCATAATTTTTTAATCGAATACACATGATTGGTCAATACATGTCAAATATAAAAAAGTGTACCATGTATTTATTTATTTATTGTATTAGTGACCAATCAAGCATATTCGGTCTAAAAATTCTGTCAAAACTATTTGATAGCTCAATTTAAAACTTAATTCTAAACAGTTTTGAATATCACTTAAAATAGTAAGTATCATTAAAATTTTTAAAAAATATAAAATGATATTTACTTTTTAATTACCATTTAAAACCTTATGCACGTAAAAGTCCTTTGTTAAAATTTTTAATATTTAATTTTCAGTTTTATCAACAATACACCTTTTAAGCTTTCTGGCCCAAATATAAGTACTTGTAAATTAATTATAATGTTGGGTTTTTTATGCAATAAAAGAAACAACGAAAGGGCAAATACGGAAACCGAGAGTAATCGGGACAAGCGTATTCATCGAACTCAGATATAATGTAAACCTCTCCTCATTGCCCACTCTCTTTCCACATCCTGTTTCTCTATCTATACTTGCGTTCTTTCGACTCCACGGCGCAGATCCGAGGAGTTGGGAAACCCTAGCTCTTCATCAGAACAACACAACAGGAAGCTCTCTTTCTCTATCTACTCCGATCATCACCAATCTCTATCTCATCATTCGCAGGTCTGTTCTCTTCTTCTCCAATGAATATATTATTCAGTAACTGTTTCTCATCTGTACCTATCTTACACCGTTCAAGTACTTTCTTTTTTTTCATTATTGATTTGAGGATCGATCGTAGTATAAGTTTATTATGTATACCTATACATAATGTGATTTGATGATATTGATCTTTTTCTTTTCTTTTTTTCTTTTTTTTTGTGTGTGTGTGTGTTTTTTTTTTTTTTTTTTTTTTTTGTGTATTGTGTGATTCTGGTTTTGTGTAGCCCTTTACTGATTACGGACAGATGAAAAAGTGAGGATTAGAAAAGGAAAAAACAAAAAATTGGATCTTTATCGATTTATTTTGTTTTGGGAAACAATAGAATTTACTTGGTTTGCCATTGAATCACTGAAAGTTCATTTCTTTAACAAATGAAATTTGTTAAAATTCGAAGCATACCAAATCTTGTGCTGCAGTTAAATTATATCATGTTTGGCTTTGGTTGATCGATTTGTGTAGCAATCTCAATGTTCAAATATATGCGTGTCTATGTGTTTGGGAAGAGAACTAAAATATTTTCTATACAAACACTTGATTTTCCAAACACACATGATATAGAGAACTAAAATATTTTCTATACAAACAAGTGATTTTCCAGCACACATGATATGGAGAACTAAATTTTTTCTATACGAACATGTGATTAGAATGTCAAATTCATTTATTCCTTTGATGATAAGTTTCTCACTTGTGATATGTTATTCTCTAGTTGTTGTTTGGATAATTCGTGAGTTTAACATGTATGTGTACTGCACTGATGTTTGCTGAGGTTAGACCTAATATGCATCTTAGCTGGTGCTGTACGCTCCCGTCATCATTCTGCAATAAAAAATGGGCATGTTTATATGTTCATTTTCTTGTTCTCGTGTATTTTCTAAATTGTTATTCTTATGAGTCCTATAGTAATGACCTAGTGGCCTTTTCAAACCGCATAGGGCCTAGGCATTGAGAGAGCCGTATTTGGAAGAACCTGGGGAGTACATAACTCATCATGTTAGATAGAGGTCTTGAGTAACAACTTCTTAGGGGTAAATGCCATTTGTCAAATGGTGCTCATTCAATGCATGGGGTAAATGGTTGGATGGGTGTGGGATTAGTCCCTGAGACCTTTTATAGTTTAAAAAAAGAAATTCCGGTGAAATGTTTTTCTTATTTTTTTTCTGAATTGCTTTCAGTGGTTTTAAAACATCATTTTAAACTTAAACTGTAATTATTGTCATGCTACATAGCCTTCCCGCATTTTATACCTTAAATATGCAGTAATGTTCTTTCTAAGCCAAATGTTGGTTGCAAGTGATTTGGCTTGTCACGGTCAACTTTGGGGGAGAGGGTAAAGCAGTTCCTAGTTGTGGAGGATTTATGTCCTGGTTATCTGATGGCCGTCTGCCCCAAAGCATGTCTGCCCCATATACCTAAACAGAAGTTAATGCTTGTACTTCGCTTTGTATGGTTTATAAGTTTCGCTTTTCTGTGACATTTTCCTAGAAATGGGAAGTTTCTCTGGATTGATACATCATCTTTCTCATGTGTGTTTGTGTGTAAAAGAGAAAATTCAAATGATTGTGTTTGTGTGATTTGATATTGATGTCTTTGTTTGTGTGTGATTTTGGTTTTAATAACCCTCTAGTGATTACAGACTGATGAAAAGGATGAGGATTAGAAAAAGAAATAAACAAAAAATTTGAATTTTTATTGATTTTTTGTTTTGTTTCGGAAAACGATAGAATTTACTTGGTTTGCTATTGAATCGCTGAAAGTTCAAATAAATGGAATTTATTAAATTTTCAAAGTGTACCAAATCTCACTCTGCAACTGAATTATATTCTGTTTGATTGATCTGTGAAGCAATCTGAATGTTCAAATATGTTTAGGTTTTGGAAAACAACAGAATTTACTTGGTTTTCTATCGAAGCACTGAAAGTTCATAGCTTTAATGGATGGAATTTATTAAATTTTCAAAGCGTACCAGATATCATACTGCAGTTAAATTATATTCTGTTTAGCTTTGGTTGATTGATTTGTGAAGCAATCTGAATGTTCAAATACGCGTGTGCGTGTGGGAATACATGATATAGAGAACGAAAATCTTATTTATAGAAGCATGTTATCGGAATGTCAAATTCACCTATTCGTTCGATGATAAGGTCGTCACTTGTGATATACTATTCTCGAGAAGTAGCTGTTTGGATAACTGGTGAGTTAAACATGTATGTGTACTGCGCTGATGATTGCTGAGGGGAGACCTAATATGCAAGTGTTAGCTGGTGCTGTACGCTTGCATTATCATTATGCAATAAAAGTTTCTTAAGCGAGCCTTCCCGCGTGACCTGGTGATCCCTCCCCTTTCCAAATAGCTGTCAGGCCATGTGAGTGAAGCGAGTCACAGCGGCATCAACTAAATCATAGTTTCACTTGAAAAAATGTGCATATATATATTCTCATTTTTTTTTAATTTTTTTTTATGTTCTCGTGTATTTCTTAAATTTTAATTCTTGAGACCCATATTAATGACCTGTTGGCCTATTCAAACAGCATAGGCATTGAGAGAGCTGTATCAGGTTAGAGAGGTCTTGAATAAAAATTTCTTAGGGGTTAATGCCATTGGTCAAGTGGTGCTCAGGCAATGCATAGGGTAAAGAGTAAATGGTTGGATGGGTTTGGGATTAGACCGGATATTTTATATTTTAAAAGAGAAATTCTGGTGTGAAGTTTTCTGAATTGCTGTCAGGGGTTTAAAACATCATTTTAAACTCTAGATGTAATCATTGTCATGCTACATGACATTTCCTCTTTTTATTCCTTAAATGCGCAGTAATGTTCTTTCTATGTCGTATATTAGTTGCAAGTGCTTGACTTGTCTCAGTCAAATTTGGGGGAGGGGGTAAAGCGATTTCTAGTTGTGGAGGATTTATGTCCTGGTTGTCTGATGGTCGTTTGCCTCAAAGCACGTCTTCCCCGTATACTGAAACAGAAGTTAATGCTTGCACTTCACTTTGTATGGTTTACAAGTTTGGCTCTTCTGTGACATTTTTCTAGAAATGAGAAGTTACGCCGTTGCCATCTCTTATGACCCCACCATAATCCTAATTCCTTCCCTCTCGCCTCGCTGGTCCTCCAAATCCCTCTCTCAGGATTTATACCTCAAGTTGTTACATCATCTTTCTCATGTGTTTGTGTTAAAGAGAAAAATTCAAATGATTGAACCACTCATCAAGATTCTTCCCTCTTTTGGGGTGGTATTTTCTTGTTTCTTTTCGTGTGGGGGTGGGGGTTAGTGCCTGCGGAATTCTGGATTTTGAATTTCTTTGTTAATTTTTTAAACAAAGAACTGATCATGTAATTAAGTTTGTTTTAGATGGTTCAATGTCGTAGTAAAGTGTGAAAGTATTTTACTTTTCGTCTCTCTAAGGGCCTTAGTCTTAATTTTATGTATGTTTTTCTGGTTCCAGTTATGGCAGGTTTAGCACCGGAAGGATCACAATTTGATGCTAAACAATATGATACCAAAATGAGTGAATTGTAAGTCCCTCGATTACCTGCTTTGGCTTTATTAGATGATTCTTTATGCGTATACCTTTTAACGGTGATAAATTGATTGATGTAGGCTTTCATCTGACGGACAAGATTTTTTCACATCATATGATGAGGTTTATGACAGTTTTGATGCAATGGGCTTGCAAGAGAACCTCCTTAGGGGCATCTATGCTTACGGTAATCATTCTGAAGCTGTTTTACAACTTCAAAGGTGTGATACTGAAAAAATTTCTTGTTTTGGACCAGTTCATGGGACATATGTCCGATAAGATGACTAACCACCTTGGTAAGGGTTTCAAAGCTGTTTTACAACTTCGAAGTTGTGTTACTGAAACCTGTTTTTGCTTAGCCATTTTATGGTTCTTATTTGTGCAGAAGTGGCCCTTAACCACTGATAGTTTGTTTTGGAACTGGTTATTGAAATTTTCCTATATTCTCCATTTTCTAAATCATATTTTGGTTCTGTATGGTGTTTTCCCTCCCCTTTATATTTAATTCCAAAGGCTTACCAACATTTGTAGGCTAAACAGTGGTTTACTTCATTGTTTAGTTTACAATGTGCAACATTATGAAGTATTGTCTTCTCATCCTTTTTTGATGTTCTAGTATAGTGTTCTTTTTCTAAGATATGCTGAATATTGGCTTCCATATTGTTGTTGAAGGTTTTGAGAAGCCCTCAGCAATCCAGCAAAGGGGAATTGTTCCATTCTGCAAGGGTCTTGATGTTATTCAGCAAGCTCAGTCTGGAACTGGAAAAACAGCAACCTTCTGCTCTGGAATCTTGCAGCAACTTGATTATGATGTGGTCCAATGCCAGGCATTGGTTTTGGCACCCACTCGAGAGCTTGCACAACAAATTGAGAAGGTTATGCGAGCACTTGGTGATTATCTTGGTGTGAAGGTTCATGCTTGTGTTGGTGGGACCAGTGTTCGTGAGGATCAACGCATTCTTTCAAGTGGTGTTCACGTTGTTGTTGGCACCCCTGGTCGTGTGTTTGACATGTTGCGAAGACAGTCACTTCGACCTGATTATATTAAGATGTTCGTATTGGACGAGGCAGACGAAATGCTTTCACGTGGTTTCAAGGATCAGGTATTTTGCATTAATCTTTATTGTTTCATTGATTGTAAAATGACGTATACATAGTATATAATATGTTTATATATTTAAATGTATGAATGCTTGTAGATATGTATGTCTTTGCATAGATGGGTGCATGTGCGGATCTTGGTCAAGTACATCAATTTGCTGTTATAAGTTGAGTGCCTGTATGTTTGATGCATTCCCTGCTAGATATCTTGTTTTCAATATTAATTTTTGGAAGATTAATAAATCTCCTAGCAAGACGTGAAGCCCTCATAAGTCTGCTTCTTAAGAGTTCTTTAATTCATTAATTACCATTTCCGATGAGTTTATGTGAAGCTTTTTAAACTTCATGGTAACTTTGTGTGAAATTACTCCCCTTTCAATCTTGAATTGGGAGTGGATATGGACCAGATTAAATGTAGTCAACAAAGAAACCAAGTCTAGTTGAAATTGCAGGACAATTTTATAAGAATACTAGAACCAAAATAGCTATTTAACACAAACTCTTAAACAACATGAATTCCTTTCTTACTCTATTTTTTATTTTTATTTTTAATTTAACACAAACTCTATTTAACAAATTCTGAAACAAAAATGAATTCCTTTAATTCTTTTAAAACTGAATAACTAATTCTGCTGGACTATGCATGGTGTGGATGAATTTCTTTCTCTCAATCAAATTGTCTATTTCAATTGATTTTTATTTTTATTTTCTGTTACTTTGGCAAGAAATACCCACCCATTTTACCCCTATGTTGTTGGTTGATAATGATCCTGGGTAGGAGAAATTTTTCCTGGTATCACCAAAGATTAAGCATGAGAATTTTTTCAAAAGCATTTGGTGCTTCCATTTTGTGACCCATTTGGTGCACCAATTCATTGGCTATGGCCAACAGCAGGATTAATTAAGAACAATCTATAATGTTGCACACTTTTTTAGTTAATTTTTGATTGTTGTGCAGCTGGGATTATTAACTTCTTCCCCTCCCCAGACCCAAAACCACCACCACCAACACACACACAGATTAATCAAGGATACAATGAGAATTAACTTTGAGTTCTTAAACAAGTTTGAAGTTGATCAATGGTGCTTCGGTTAGAGGGATTTTGCATCAAATGGTAAACCCTAGAGGTGAGGTGATATTTGAGGTTATTTTAATTTTTATGCCTTCATGTTTGATTTTCAGACTGATAATTGTAAGTGGATGTGTGAAAAATAAATGGTTATTTTTTATGATATAACAATGCATATCTATGAAGTCTCTTTAAATAAAATAACCTCTAACATCACCTCAATCCCGGCTGCATAACAATCGACCAACTTCAATTCCCATCATGGAAGAACCATCGATCAACTTCAATCCCAGCTGCATAACAATCAAAATTAAATAAAAGAGAGTGCAACTGTGCAACACTATAGATTGGTCTTAATTAGTCCTGCTATTGGTCATAGCCAATTTATTGGTGCCCCAAATGGGTCACAAAATGGAAGCACCAAATGCTTTTGAAAAAGCTCTCATGCTTAATCTTTGGTGATACCAGGGAAAAATTCTCCTTCCCAGGACATAGGGGTAAAATGGTTTTGAGTGTCTTTCTTGCCAAAATTAAAAAATCAATTGAATTAGAAAATTTGATTGATCTTTATATTATATGTATGGAAATGATCTCTTGCTCACCGGTGAGCAAGAAATTCATCCACGCCATGCCTAGTGACTGTTGGATATTGCTATGTTTTTTTGGTTATATATATGACAAAACAATCTATACATGCATTATGTAAAAAAGAATTAAATAAATCACACCCCATTGCAAGGAGACCACGATAAAACGAAAAAGAATTAAATTGCATAAGAGAACTTTACCTTTGGAATGTGACCACAATTAAACAAAAAAGAATTAAATAAATCTAATATCAAGAGTTCTTTTTAAAATTAAATTACTGTTTGAATTTTATGATTGTTATCTTAAGTAGAATTAGTTATGTAGTTTAAATAGAATTAAATGAATTCATTTTGTTTAAGAATTTGTTAAATAGGGGTTTGTGTTAATTTTTTTTTTTTAAAATAGTAAGAACATTAAACATTGTGGCTTGAATTTCAAGCAAATATTAAGGTTTTATTTGCCATTCTCATATTTGGGATGAGAGCCATTTTCATTTTAAACTGAACTATGGTATAGAATAAACTCAACTATATTGAAATGGCATAAAAAGTATCACGAAGCATCTTCTGGCTCACATGGTAATCTCCTCTATAGTCTATAGCCCTTTGCTGAAGAACATTAGATGAAGTTGACATTGTGCCTATAGGCTAAGAAGCATGGAAATGGATATGGGTCACGGATACGGCGACACGACAAATCCAGAAAAATTAGGACACGAACACGGGTATGTTGTACTTTAAGAAATTAAGAGTAATATTAATTTTTACCACCTCATAATTAAAAAAAAAAATTTGTTTTGCTGGGCGGAAAAAAGAATGATAGAAAGAGGGTTAAGAAAGGAAAAAAAAAAAGGAAAAAACAGAGAAACAAAGAGGATTAGGGTTTTGGTAGAATACGAACTAGGCCTTGGTGAAAAATAAAGAGGGTTAAGAAAGGGAAAAAAAAAATGGAAAAAACAGAGAAACAAAGAGGATTAGGGTTTTGTTAGAATACGAACTAGGCCTTGGTTAAAAATAAAGGCAAGAATTCATAGAAGAGAAAAAAAA
>JAOTQH010000014.1:2137652-2157085 GCA_025631255.1 Cornus kousa | reverse complement strand
TCTAACCCAAATTGTTTCCTTTTATCTTTATTACATACCCCACTGGCCCTTATCTTTATTACGTACCCCCACTCATTTTTCTCAAAATTTTTAAAATCTCTCTCTTTTGCGTATTCCATGGCTACCATCTTCTCAATTCATAAATTCAACCTTTCAACTACTTATTCTTTTTTTGTTGTCTTTTCTCTTTGAAAAACACCAGACCAATTTAATAAGCCACCATGATATAGACTAATAGACCTATTTTGATGAAGTTTAGAGATCAGGGTTTGCGTGCAAGATTTTAGAGAGAATGAGATGGATAAATTTTTAAAGAGAAAAAATGATTACAGATGAAGAAAATTTAGATAGAGAAAAGGTGAAGAAAACTTTCATAGAGATAAAGAGGAGTTGGGTAAATTTTTAGATAGAGAAAAAGTTACATAATTTGAAAGAGATGGAAAAGAGAGAATTCAGACCCAAATTTGAGAGAGAGTGGAGAGAATGTCATTCGAGAGAGATGGGTGAACAATTTGAGAGAGAGATGAGTAAATCGTAAAGAGAGAAAAATGAAGGGTATGAAAAGAAGATAAGACTGAACATGAAGGTATCTTTGTCATTTGCAAAATTATTTTTTTCTGAGGAAGCTTTAAGTAGATGACGTGGTTCTCACCACGTCAGGTTCGGTGCCTATTCGGGGATAAATGTTCGGTGTTTCTATCATTATTCTAAAAAAATAAATAAAACTTACACATTTCTAACTGATGTGTCACATGATAATTGGCCCCGGAATTCATCTAAAATTTCTCCCTGACTTCCCCGACAAGTATACAATTTCTCATATAAAAATTATTAAATATTTATAATTTTTTTCCTGAATGTGTCACCTATTATATATATTAGTTAGTCTCTTTCCAAACTAGTTTGGATGGTATAAACTCTTCTTTATTCAGAGAGGTTAGGTATTGTAGCTCCCAGAGAATAACGGAGCTCTTACACTTAACCTTGCCAAAGAGAGATAAAAGAGCTTACACATCTAAAGTATAACCCATTGGTAATAAACAAAAACTTATATTTATAAGGCATGCATCTTGATACAAATGAAAATAAGGTTAATTTCACTCACACCCCCCTCAAGTTTGGCCACTTTTCACCTTCAAACATTTTTCAAAATTGGAACCCTAAATTCTCAACATCACCACAACCACGAAATCCCAAAATCGTAAAAGGCAAAAACACGAAATCCTCAAATCTAAGAACGAATCATAACTAAATCGAAATTTGTAGACAACGAAATCCACAAATCTAAGAACGAATCAGCCATCACCACAACCAAAATTTGCAGACAGAAAATTTTAGAGAGAGACAGACAAAAATGCAAGACCTAACGCTGCATCGCAATTGTCGGCGCTGTCGGAGTCTTTGACATCACTTTCGACGTCTTCTCTTCCATCATCGTCTTTTGATTTGACGGCAGAATTGGCCAAATTCCAACTCCCAGCGGCGGTGCTCCTCTGCGTATTGCTTAATCATCCTCGTCGTCGCCGCCCGGGATCTCGTCACCATGGTCGCTTGCCGCCGCCGTCTCCAGTGCCTGCCCCGCCGCAGTCTCTTACGCTAGCATTGGCGGTGGTGTGTGTAATATATATATATATATATATATATATTTGTAAATTTACAAAACTGTTAGGGATATTTTAGTCATTTAATATAACTTTTAGGTTAAAGTGTTATTTTGACAAAAGCAAAAGGTATTTAAGTCATTTTATATCATGTTATAACTGTTCAAGTAACGGTTGGGGTGTAAATAAAGAACGGAAACAAAAGTTTGCAATATAAGTAATAGTTATTTTCAAAATCTACGGCACTTAAAATTTAAAATTTTCAATACTATCAAACACCACCTACAAATTTTCTGTCTTCGCTACAATGTGAAAATATTAATTACAATGTTTTGCTTCATTACGACAAATACGGTATTATTTAAATCACAACAAATTCATTTCGGTGTTTTACTTCACCACCGGCAACTAAAAAGCAGAAAACAAAAGAAACTGCCAAAGATGCCCTTAGTTTGTGATGGCCTATTAACAAGTGGGATCCATAAATAAATACGCAGATTGCAAACAACCCAATATTGCTATTTTAATCCCAGTAAAGTACTAATTAGTCTGTTTTACTGTTGCATCACTCATCTTTACTTCTTACTTTCGGCAGTAAGAATAAAATTTTATATCCCATGTCATTAATATATTACCAAGCTTTGACCATCAATTATCGAACATAAACCCATAACAACTCACGCATACACACAAGATTGTTATTTTAATACTAGCAATTAGTCTGTCTTACTGTTGCATCACTTGTCATACATACCTCCTCCTTCCGGCAGCAAGAATAGAATTGTACGGAGTATACACCATCTCATTAATATATTACCAAGCTTTGACCAATGGCCATCAAGGCATCAAGTATCTAAAATAAGCCCACAACAACACACACACACAAGATTGTTATTTTAGTACTAGTAATTAGTCTGTTTTACTGTTGCATCACTTGTCTTACCTCTTTCTTTCGGCAGTAAGAATAAACTTTTATATACCATGTCATTAATTTATTACCAAGCTTTGACCATCAGGTATCTAACATAATCCCATCTAGACCTTTTTTTAAAAAAGGACTAACTAGGTAAGGTAAGCTTGTCATGTCTTCAAGCCATGCATTGTGATAATCAATTTAGGAAAGAAGATACACAACTTTAATCTTCTCCTATGCAGGACAGTTCAGTGCACAATGGAGGATGAAGATCAGCTCACTCACCCTCTGTGCACTAACTGTTCAGTGCACAGACGAAGATCCGGGTTTGTCTAATTAGATTGAGTTGACATGACAAACAGTGGAGGGTGAGGGAAATGGAGGATGAAGATCACTCCCTCACCCTCCACTGTGCACTGAACCATTCAGTGCACAAACGAAGATCCGGGTTTGCCTAACTAAGAAATACCCATATAGAAAATGCACAACACTACTCTCACCATCCTAACCAATACCACCTTCATAAACACCAACACCATAATAGAGGGTCACTGCAAACAACGAGGTAATATTGTAAAGTAAACATTCGGTAATCCAGATGATGTTGCATTGTGTTGACAGCAAATTGAATTGATATAAGAATTTTTAGTTGTTGAGAACCCACAAAGCACAAGATAGCAATATATAATTGGATCCAGGGGCCATTCCAAGCAAACTTTTTTGGCTTGTTTTGGAAGAAAATGCCAGGGACTTGGTCCACACTTATTCTTAATTATTTCTCATTCTGTTGTTTTGATAAACTTTTTGGCTTACTTACCAGAGAAAGGATAAACATTTTTGGCTTAGAACAGCGGAGTTTCTTCTACTTCCTCGTTCTCGTTTGTTTTTGCTTCCCAATGCTTCACATCGATCTTTTATTTTTCCTTCTAATACATCCAAAGTAGCTCAATACACATGGTCCAAAATCCAACTTTCATGTAGTATCAAATATGACAATCAAGAATTGAAAACATTAAGGTTGCTCCTTAATAAAATCTACATTTACTGTAGGCAAACTTGCATAAATAGGAGACATGAAAACACAGTTCAAATCACACCAAGTAACCCTCTACTACCATTACTACCATATATCTTTTTCCTAACTGCATTGCAATTCTTTTGTTCTTACTTGACACAATGGGAGATGAATCTCCAGATCTAACATGTATTAGGACATACACTCTATGCAAATCTCGGCCAATTTTACAAGGTAATGCTTTGGTCATGGTGGGTGGTCGAGAAGGCAGCGATGATAGAGGAAGGGTAGGAGGAACTCGTTTTGTTATCAGGTTTCTTCAGTGGCTGCTGAAAAGAGAGGTAATACAACCATTCTATGTTTATATTTCCTTTTCTCTACACAAAGAGACTAGAGGACAATGTCAATGTATTCACCGTTCTTCTGGCATTGTTTTAATTCTTGTAATATGGAAATTTATTTGCCACTGGGTCATCCCAGACAGCAGAAAATACTTGACGCCTATGGACCACCATGACATGTCAAAGTAGAGAATCTGGCAAAGACATACTACCTCCGTCCCAAATTAGATGTCCTGTTTGGGGAACTAAATTGTGAGTCACGGTTCCCCAAACAGGACATCTTTTTTGGGAAAGAGGGAGTATTTTACAAACTTCTTACCAAGCAACTTGAGGTCAACCTTAATTCTTTCCTGCACATATGTCTCGCCATAAACACTCCAACCAAATAAACAAAATATGTTCATATCTACAAATATACACACTATGGTCAACCACCAGAGTTTCAAGGATGCAGAAAATCCGAAAAGGGTTTCTGGTATTACTATTTTGGTTAATATCTTCAGCAATGACTATAGAATGATCAGAGCTGCAAATGAAACCATTTATCAAGAAAAATTCAAACCCAGCCATATTAATTTATTAAATAAATGAGTAGGAGCTTTAACATCAAACTTCAATATTAAACGAATCAAGCTCAAACAACTCCATTATTTGGTCATTAGGTAAATGTTCATCAGTATAGACCAGTGGATTCATTATGACTAGTGAATATGACTCATTTTATTTAAAATTCCTAACTACTTTTCTAATCAATCTTAATGTCAACCTCTAGTTTGAGTTTTATAACTTTTATTAGAGTTTAATATTTGATCAAAATGAGTCAAAAAGGTCAAGCTTGAAACTTTTTTTTCCCCCTCCCCGTCAAGCTTGATCTTGACGAACAGAAATCAAGTTGAGTTTGAATACTTATTTCTAATGTTGACAGAACATCAAACTGAAATTTCTACTTTTGGGGATTTTTTTTTTTTAAATCAAACCAAAATAAAAAATAAAAAACTCAGCTCGACTCAATTAGAAGACCTTCAGGAGAGGAAGGACAAGACCACAAGAAACATTAAATAAGACTATGGTTGCACATAACCTTTCAAAGCTACAAGGGATGTCATGCGGCTATTTCCCACACAATCTCATATCCTCTAGGAGGTGTAATGATATTTAATTATAAAACACAGTGTACCCGTCTCTAGGGAAATCAGTCAAAGGTTTGGTCCCTCTAACTAAGATATGTCTTATGTGAAGTATGAACCAGGATGTTTAGATGATATAATACTGTCCTATTGTTTTGGCCACCTACAAATTTGTCCTGCCAAATTTGTCCTGATATGCTCTGTCCATAATTAAAGACAAATACATAAAGTCAATGCAATAAGAATTATAGGCACAAAATACAGACATAACACCATAAGTTGACATAATAAATCTTAAAGAATAAGAACATGAACACAAAGATATGATAATAAGATATATATTAAAATAATATTGTATACACCAAATTTCTTCATTCAATAAATAGTAACTGATATATTAAATAATCATAAAGGAAGGATACAACAAAACTCCCACGAAGTTGCTGAGTTGGCATAAGGTCTGTGGGCATGACCAAGAGGTCTTGTGTTTAACTTCTAGAGGCGTCAAAAATCCTTCTCCCTGGATTTGCCTGATGCCCATAGTATATATTTAAAACACACACACACACAAAGACAAACACAACATACACATATTCCATGTGCTAATGTACAAATACGTATATAAACGATTAGACAATACGGGAAAAAAAAAAAAAAAATAAAATTGAACAATAGACACACACACAAATCTCACATGAAATCATATCAATAATTACTAAAATCTTTCTACTTTTTTCTTTTTAATATGACCAAAATTTCCATATATTTACATAATTCATTAATTCCTAAATTCGATTTTTCTAATAATATTTTTTTTGTGCTAAAATAGTCTTATTATTTAATGTACAACATTTATAAAATCACATTTTGGCAAGTGCCGAAGAAGTATCCGACTTCAATTTAAATTATAGACATGTTCAAATTGTGTCAATCCCAGTGATCAAAAGAATTTAGGAAGCATCAACCAACACGGATAGGATCATAGGATCCCTTTGAGGTGCTTGTGCTGCTTAGCATTGCTTCTTGTAAAAATTGCCATTACCATTAGTTGTAATAAGATATCACAAGACCAAATTCTTTGAATATAGACCCACCTCAACCCTAAACAATGTGTAACATTGAGATTCTGAGACATCCCGCATATTTGTTTGTTAATCATTAGTCACAATCGTGGTCATTTACAGAAAGAGATGCATTTTTGGTTACTTCTATTACATTTCAAGTAAGAAATGTTCAATACTTTATATTACAGTGGGAGCTTACCAGATCTTCTTTAACAGTAGACCTTCTCACCTTAAATCAAATACTCTGTTTTCGAGCAAAGAAACAAATATCCATTTAAGAGACCCAAAATAAGCATAATGGGCTTATTTGGAATCCCAGGTAAAACTGAAAATATAATAAAAGTCTAATCTGCACAGGTTGCCTAAACATCACTATAGTTGTGAAAGAAAAATAGTTCTAATCAATGGCTTTGATGCTCTAATTAAACTAATTTACCATAACCGGTTTGTTGCCTTGGATTTCATGATTCATTCATATAGTAAAAAATTTCTTGAGCCACCTAATGTCATCTTCATACAGATAATAAAGGTGTTTGTTTCCACTAGCATGCCTCTTGGTTCTAGTTGGTCAATTATAATTTCAAATCAATAAAAAACAGTGAAAGAATACAAAGATAAGACGGTGAGTCATGGACACGCTTCGAGGAAAACATTTTGAAGTTAGAGCAACGCTTAAATGTAAGCCAAAATATCCAGTCCTAGAGGTTACTTGTGCCAAACAAACACATTTTTGGTATCTGACCCTACACCTTAAATTGTAAGTGCTCAAATCCTTTAGTGAGTATAACCTCGATAACTATCAAAGGGAAGACAATAGAAAGTAATCAATTAAAATCATATTAAATAGGATATTTTAATTTTTAGTGATATTTGTTTGCAATCTTAGTATAATTAACAGGCCAAGAACAAAAATGGAGAATTGCATTTGCAGAAAGAAAAATCAAGGAGAACAAATGGAATTTTATAACAAAAACAAAAAATACCAATTGTCAACAAGTTGGAAAACAAACACACGGAAACAAGTCATGTTCAAAACGTTTTTGCTTTCGTCTGACCATATTATAACAAACGACAAGTTAATCGAAAATTGTGCAAATGTTACGTGTTTTGTACTTTGTCGGTGGTTTTCTGAGGTTTTTCCTCCTCTTTTTTTTTTTTTTTCAATACTGGATGGGACAGTTTTAGAGTTATGAGAGTCTAAATTCTAATTTGCAGCACTTTACAAGATAGAAAAATAGATGAATTTGTAGCCCTAATTACTATAAAAAATAAATAAATAAATAAATAAAAAGTGAAACGTGTGCTTATCTCACTTGTGGCCATTGACTTTTGACAAACAACAGGAATCTTGTGAGCTCATCATGTTTCTGGCATCATGGTAAATCAAATATCATCATATGTCCAACGATCCCTTATATATTTGGCAGCTTTGTTTGTCATATCCCTCCGTGTACTTGTTTACGCATGATCTTATACCTCATGTCAACTTGATGCAGGTAGCAGAGGAGTTGATAGCATTGGGGAAAATAGCATGCCCCATAGTAATAACAAGCCTGCTTTTCTACTCTAAATCCATCATCTCTATGCTCTTTCTGGGATATCTTGGGGACACTGAGTTAGCTGGGGGTTCACTCTCAATTGGGTTTGCAAACATCACAGGTTACTCTGTCCTCAAAGGTTTAGCCACGGGGATGGAACCCATCTGTTGCCAAGCTTATGGAGCAAAGAAATTTGCTATTCTCAGCCAAACCTACAAAAAGACTCTCTATCTCCTCTTTCTCACAACCATTCCAATTTCTCTACTGTGGCTAAACATGGAGCCCATTCTTCTATGTTTAGGTCAGGATCAAAACATCACATCAGTGGCCAAGCTCTACATCACATACTCCATTCCTGACTTGCTAGCCCAAGCTCACCTACATCCCTTGAGGATTTTCTTAAGGACCCAAAATTTAAATAGATCACTCACTATTTCTTCAACTTGCGCATTGATTCTCCATCTTCCAATCAACTATATTCTTGTGGTATATATGAATTTGGGAGTGAGGGGAGTTGCACTGGCCTCAGCTTGGAACACTTTAAATGTAAATCTAGGTTTGCTACTTTACCTTGCTCTATCAGAAAAGGCATTAAAACCTTGGGATCGGGTAGCAACTGACACATGCTCTCAAGCCTGGCAGCCGCTGCTGTCCCTTGCAGGCCTTAGTGTATTGTCAGTGTGCCTGGAGTGGTGGTGGTATGAGATTATGTTGCTATTGTGTGGTTTACTTAGCAACCCACAGGCAACTGTGGCTGCAATGGGCATCCTTATGCAAACAACAAGCTTGCTATATGCGTTTCCTTCCTCTTTGAGCTCGAGCTTGTCCACCCGTGTCGGCCATGAGTTGGGGGCTGATCAGCCAGCAAGGGCTCAACAGACAACTGTTATTGGACTCACGGTGGCCATCGCGTGGGGATTTTTGGCGTTTGCTTTCACTATTGCAGTGAGAGATGCATGGGGAAAACTCTATACATTTGATCCACACATTCTTGGTTTGACATCGATTGCTCTTCCAATACTTGGGTTTTGTGAGTTGGGGAACTGTCCACAGACCGCTGCATGTGGGGTCTTAACAGGATCTGCCCGACCTAAGGTGGGTTGTTATATAAATTTTGGGGCCTTTTACCTTATTGGTTTGCCAGTTGCAGTTCTTCTGAGCTTCAAATTTGAAATGGGTTTTACGGGGATGTGGTTAGGGCTTGCTGCAGCACAAATGTCATGTATGTGCATGATGGTGTGCACTTTGGTTCGCACAGATTGGCAACACGAAGCTAAGAGGGCCAAGGAGCTGACCCATGACACAGAAGAACACAAGAACGATTTGGAAGTCAATCTCCTAAGCTGACTTGCAAATCTGTTAGCATCGCCAGAATAATCTTTTTGAACTCTGAGATCAGAGTCTGGCACATCTTAGCTTGAATTTCTTGGTGTAAGCAAATAATCTCTAATCTAGCCCACCTCCGTAACTGAATCTCTTGCTGTCACTCAAATAATCTCCTTGTACTATGCATATGAGATAGTAGTAAACATCCTGAATGGCCAAAGCATCCTGTCTCTCTCTCTCTCAGAAGTTGATAAGGAAAGTAGGTCTATCCTTATATAGTTCCATCTGTCTATATGTCATATTTCTTATATTCCTGGGAAGTAATGCTTCAGTTTCCAATGATAATATATGAAAGAATTAGAAGAAAAAAATAAAGCAGCAAAGCAAGGTATCCTAATTTAGAAAGCATTGAATCTGAAATATGATTTTTTATGGAATCACAGTAACTATTTCTTGATAGATAACAATTTTTTTTTTTTTTTTTTTTTATTTTTTTATAAAGAATGGAATCTAAAAAATAATAATTTATCAGAACAGAGGAACAACGTCAGTTATATATGCATTGCCACAACAATAGATTGATAGCACGTCAGCTCACATAAAACTATAAGCAGAACTAAGATGAAAAAGAGGGATATTTCTTAGAACTCACATCAATGCTTTGGGAGAGGGGAAGCTTTGATCTTTATCCAGACCTGTGCAATTTAGAAATATAACATACAGAGAACTGCTCTTGCCAACATATTCATTTTGGTACAGTACTGCCACTCGTTGCTGTTCAATATTTGAAATACAACAGATTGGAGATGTTTCCATACCTGCTAATCTTTGCGTGAGTACCATATAGGGGCCTCTACAACAACAACATCATATAACAACCTATTTCCTTTTAAAGCACATCAGATTCACCATCCTTTGCCTTGATCAGCCAGAAGAAAACAGAGGATTTACAAAACCGATTAGGCATAGACTAGAAGGGTCATAATGCAGACATAAAAAGGGGGCCAGCCCAGTGCATGAGGCTCCCACCATTGTGGGGTCTGATAAGGGTAAGATGTACGCAACCTTACCACCACATGAAAAGGTTGTTTCTAGTTTCGAATCCGTGACCTCCCGGTCACAATGAGTCATAACGCAGACAATTTTTTTTTTTTTCCCCTCAAAAAAATAAAAAAGGTCATACCCTGTGGATAAGGCTCCCACATTTAGCACTTAGCATGGTCTGGGAGAGGAGTATGGTAGGCAGCCTTTTACCCCTATTTCTAGAGATGCAGACACGAAAAGAAGTTCATAATGCAGGCATGAAAAATAAAAATTAATGAAAATGACATTGCACATTATGTTTAAATCAAGAAAAGCCCATTACCAAGAATTATGGTAACATCCAATTAAGAACAATCAGCCAAAAACAGAAACCTTATCTTTTGTAGTACAATCATGTCTTGTGAAAAATATTGGTAACAAGATTGCTACTTAATCAACTCAATTAATTTTAAGAAGCATATAAACAAAGCAAGAACTGAAACTAAATACAGCGGAAATTGAAAGAAGTTAAATGTTAACAACGGAGAAGGCAGAAGTTGTCAATAATTGGCCAAAATTAAGATAATGTGCTAATAAAGCGCCTTACTGATGAAACTAGGAAGCCTCTGGTCATTACTCATCTTCTCCATCTAGTCTACGCTTCATCTACTCGATTTAGACCTAACAGTATCAAATGCCCAAATGGTTTTAGAACAGATTAACAAATAATGAAACACAGATTCAGTAACTAAACAACTTCTTCTACTGAAATCACATTTAATCAGAGAAATCCTTCATAAAAGAGCACAAATTGAAGAACACAACCGATTCAATCTTTAGGGATGCAACTAATTGCAGGTTAATATTAGAAGACACATAAATAATTACAGTTTTCAGAGCTAGATTTTATATATGGAAAGCACTTACAGTTTGAGCTTTACCATCATCAACAGCTTCGACTATACAGTCGCTTTTAGCCGTGGAACTACCGTTTGGTATACACATACATACATGTGTGTGTATATATATATATATATGTATATATGTATATTCTCAGAGTCCTGGATACTGCTTTCTCCACCATTTTACGCGGGGATTAAAAAGTTCAGCAAAATAAATAAATAAATAATAGTAGAAAAACGGGAGCGTTCAGATCACGCCCTTTCAAGAGAGTGGGAAAGTGTCATACTTTAAGGGCTCGTTTGGATTGAGCGAATTAGAGAGATTTGGAGAGAAAAGAAAGGGGTTGATAGTGTTAATTGTGTTTGGGTGGAGGGAATAGAGGAGAAAAGAAATTATTTGAAAGGATTTGGAGGGATAGGCCATCCCTCTAAATCCCTCATACACTGTAAAATGAAATCCTCTCAATTTTGAGAAGATTTGAGAGGATTTGAGGGGAAATGAATCAAAAGACAAAATTAACCTTATGAATTCTATATACAATTAGTTTCTAAGGGTAATGCAGTAATTTCATAATTATCTTTTCCTTTCTTTTCTCTCCTCTGTTTTATCCAAACAAAAATATTATGTTTTCTTTTATTTTCTTTCCAATCTATCCAAATATTATAGTTATTATTGGGCTTTAAGCCTTTAACGACATTTGAATGAGAAATTCCCGAAAAAATATCCAATACTACCGAATATTGATTATATAGTTTTTTTTTTTTTTTTTTCCTTTTAACCAATCAAAACTCAGCATTTTCTTTTTAATGATGCAAAAATAATTACTGTTTATTGGTTTGTTGGAACAATAATAAGTCTACATTTTTTTTTTCCAATTTTTTTTATGCTCTTTCCCTGCTGAGATAGTGAATTTGATGTACTAATGCTGCATAAAGAGTGTAAAATTGAGAACGAGGAACAATTTTATTTTCTTTAAAGACTTGCTTGATTTGTAAGAGAACAATTTTCTATTCTCAGAAAAACTTGATTTAGTTTTCTAAAAACTCATTTTCAAACAACTTCTGAAATTTTTTAAAACTATTTTCAGAATTACAAACCAAACCGACGAGGACTCAATATACATGTTTCTTTCTCTCTTTCTTCTTTTTCTTTTTTCCTCTTTGATTGGGCTTTTTCTTTTTCTATTTTCAGATCAATATAGGTGATCATTGAAAGATGGGAGAGCAGCTTTATAAGGTTTCATCTAATATAACAAAATTTCCATTATATTTAAAACGGGTAAGAATCACCAGCAACGATATGCTCAAAGGAGAGGTCTCATCATCTATACTAGTTCTGTCAATTTCTGAGGTTCACATAGTGATAAAAACATAGTCAACTTTCATCTCGTAGTATTCATTCTGCATCTTCATTGAATAACAGGCACAAAGCCACAATTCAGCCGCTGTTGATAACTAATTCCGGAGCAGTTCATTCGCCTTTTTCAACCAAACATCAAATATATCATCTGCAAACAGAACAAAATGAACCTGCAAACACAGAATAAGGTGTAAATTGCAAAAGAGGTCTGAAAGAGCCTTCCTAGTAAAACGGATTGTACATGTCGGATTCATATTACATATGTAGGCAAAACTCAGTAGGTCGTTTGAGAAGCAAGCTTTGCTTCTTCGTATTTAATTTGCTATTCTGCATCCCCAACTAGTCCACTTTCAAGAGTCCTGACTAATTCAGAGAACATTTTTGAACATAACCATGTGAAAGGTTCCTGACAAAAGGTAAAAATTGTGTTGCTCTGGCCCCCATCCCTCCCTCTTAAGAAAATGACATTGTTTTATAGGATCATCTAGTACTTTCAAAAGCTTAAAAGCACATTATTCTTTTGGCTGATAATCAATTCATATGTCACCAAGGAACAAGAAAACTGATAATAATAACAAAATAAATAAACTGCATCAATGAAGATAATACATATAATTCACACTGAAAACTGCAATGATTTCAATATGGACAATGGAGAATCAAAACCACCGCAACATGAAGCAATCTATACATACCCCTTTGAAGTCATTTGCAAACTCTCGGATTGAGGATATAGCCACAGTAGCAGCTTCGTCAAAAGGATACCTGAAAAAAAAAATTGAAATAAAGATGTAGTGGTTACGCACTTTCCATGAACCAAAAAATATACGGAAGATTCCCGAAATTTATAACTTTTTCCATAAAAGATGAAGCTACTATATAAAATGCATCAGCTAATAATTTAATTTAAGAGACTACATCAATTTGACAGACAAAACATGAATGATAGCCCACTGTTCCATGTAATCCAAATTAACCAACTATTCAACTCATTCTAATTCAAGTTTTACCATTTATAACTCAACCCAGCTGATCGGAGAAATTAATTATTATCTATTTTACATGAAAATGTCAAAGAAAGATTGGAAAGACTTTTGACTACGAAAGTAATATTTATTTATCATAACTGATGGTTCCTTCATGTTAACTTACCCATAGATACCACACGATATGGCTGGAAATGCAACATATTGAATGCTGTTCTCTTTGGCAACACGTAAACTGTTTCTGTAACAAATTTTGGCAAAGGGGGTTTTATTTAAGAAGGCAAAGTAAACTTGTACACAAATTCCAGAAGGGAACTTAATAACTTACCTATATGCGCATCTCAAAGAAGCTTCAGGATCACTATCAACATCATATATGGGTCCAACTGTATGAATTACATAAGATGCGGGCAATCTAAAACCTCTGTATAAATTTAATATTTTAGTATAAGTTCTGTAAATGTAGGACTGGGTGATACCAAAAATATTATAAAGCTAATTTCAGAGAACCTACGGGGTAATCCTCGCTTCTCCTGTGGGGCAGCGAATTCCAGGTCGGACTTCTGGGACATTAAAGCATGCTGTTCGGAGTTCTGGACCAGCAGCTCTATGTATGGCTATCAAAAGGACACCCAAAATTATGGTAGAGTTCATTGAAAACAAATTCATTAGGAAGCTGTTAAAAATATACCTCCATCAGCACCACCACCTCCAAGCATTCGCTCATTTGCTGGAGCAACCTATATAAAATATCCATCCAATTAAAATATATATATATATATATATATATTATACTCGACTTTATTATGTAGCATTTGTTCTTGTTGATTTAGCTGGTGTCATCAAACCAAAATACAAATTTTGGAAAGAATTTTACTTCACTGACTTGAATTCGGCAGAATCCTTGGATAATATTGGCCAGAAGGTGATATTTAAAATTTTTATTCTGAGATAAATTTGGGAATTCAAACTCCAATATCTGAATGTACCCTTATATAATTTTGTACTCCAATGTTGTGCAATTAACTAATTGCAGTATCTATTTGAGGTGTATTTGGAAATCGCACGAACATTGAATGGTTCCATTATCTTTATGCCAATCTATCTTCCAAAAGGAACCACTAAAAAATGAGGACCACAACTACAACTAACAATATTTCATCAGTTCTAACAGGAGTCTCCATTGCTCGTGAAGATGGAATCATTAATGGAGATAGATATTGATTAAATTATTACTGAAACACAATGGGATATTTCAATTTCCAATCGGACATCCAAGTGCCCTTAAGCAATATCACTCATTGGGGTTTGGATTGTTTGACGTACACAAATTTCAAACATGGCAAATTCTTTTGGAGATGATGTTGAATGTTTAGTTGCAATTACATATCTTTGGCAGAAGAACCGTCAGACTTCCAAATTCAACTATTAAGACATGTTATTCACCAAACCATTGAATAACATCTTTGGCAGAAGAACCGTCAGACTTCCAAATTTGATACTTAGCAGTTTCAAATTTTATTCGTTCACTAATTAGTGTTTCCCAAACTTTCTTAAATAGCTTGTTAGTTGTTACCATCAAATTCACTATGTAAACCCTAGCATTCATATCACAGAAAGACCAATGGTCCATATATATATATAGTGTGTATATGTATATACCATAAAAGAAGAAAATATTTTTGAGACTTACAATGGCATCGGAAGAGCCATCGACGGACCACTGGGTGATGTCTCCCTTCCGGATTTTGAGAGCACAAGACGAAGACAACGCAAAGTGAACCTCTTGCGACATGGTCGAAACCCTAGAAGGGATCGATCCTCCACTGCTCTCCTTTATTCTCGAAATGACTGAAAAGGGTCTAACTATGGTTAGGTTAAAAGTGTGACGGATGTGGTTCGTGTCATGGAGATTTCTAGGGTTTGGGTTAGAGAGGGGTTTGAATCGCACACCCCATCTACAGAGTGATCTACCTATTGATATGCTGGTCATCTGTTCAACGTGAGCCAAGTGTGCGAGTACTCGTCGTAGAGCAGAAAGGGCGGTGTTGGTCCAGTGAGTCACGTGAGGAGTTCTAACGTGTCACGTGGTTATTCATTTATCAATAATATCACTTATTAATTAATTAATTAATTAGCTAAAAATTGATATCAATTAATTAAACATTGATATGTAGTGATTAAGTGTAATTTTATTTATGTCATAATAATTGGTTGGAGTAGTTAATTGGATCAATTTATTAAATAATTATGAAAAATATTAAAAGTAATCAAAAGAGTCATTGATTGAGACAGGAGTATTACGTATTCACATCCCGTCACAATGGTGGGTCAATGTCGCTTTTTCTATTACTACTCGATTTTGTGACTTCGAAAATCCAATTTCCATATCTAAATATCTTCAATTACAAAAATTGCATTAGGTTTATTCATAATTAGTGACCCTGCATTTTCCATTGAAAAGAAAAGAACCAAAAATGACACATTAGTGTAAATGAAAATGAAATGCCCAAATGATTCAATATGCCAAAGGATAATTCAATTATATATTAAGTTGCCCAGCTGGTTTTTACCACCAACTTGGGACTAAAATCTACAAACTTTATATGATACTTTTACAATCTTCATTCCAACTATATTAGGCGTAAGCGGGTGCCAACTAAACCACCACAGCAATAGACCCGACTCCCTCCCAAAACATACTCAACCCTCCAACACCATATACAAATTTATATTTCTTCTTTTTCTTTTTTTGTGACAAATTTAATCCCTTATTTTTGTAAAATTAGAACTGGCCCCCTGCAAATGTTTGTCCAAACTGCCAATTAGACGGTGCCACGTTGTTGCTAGTGATGGTCCGGCCGTCGCTGGTGGTGACTTGGAAGGAGAGGCTCTGGCCATTCATGTAGTTGTTGCTCTGCCAATTTTGGCCCCAATTTCTTGACATGGGTTGCCACCCTGTGTTGGACCCCTTGATGGACACTGAATGCACATCCCCTGCACCACCAACATTTGTGACCAAAACCAAGTTGAAGTAGGAGTGACCATTGATTGTGAACCTTATGCCTCCTTTCTTCACACAGGGTACTCTGTCAATCCCAATACAAACCATATCAGTCAACTGAGCTCCAAAAACTACATATAGTCACACTAGCCAACCTAAAAACATGTGACACTTAATTTTAACCAAATTTTATTTTGACTCGATTTCGAGATGATTTTTACCTTTGAAAAGAAACGGGGACAATTCCAGCGCGGTATTGAGCGATTTGCAAGAAGGCAGGCTCTGCCAAGTCGAAGTGTTGGAGGGGAGGGTTGCACCACCCACCATTGTCGTTAGACAAGCTGGGGTTGGGAGGGCAGAAGTTGGTGGCAGTGACGGTGATGGTCCCGGGGAGGCACCATTTGGGGTCGTCGTTGCATTTGATCTCGTAGCATGCTCCGCAGCTCAGCCCGTTGTTGAAGAGAGCAGTGCTGAGCGCTGCAGTGCTAGTCCCATACCCCTGGCTGTACAAGTTGCCGTATCCACAAGCACCCCCTGCAAAATACCAAAGTAAAAAGCCCTACTTTAGTAAATTTGTATTCAAAGAATGATTTTAATAAAAAGTTGAATTGTCAAATATAGTGTCTAAAACTCTTTTTTGACTTGGTGGTACCAAAAAAGCTAGTATTTTGGTAGTCTAAAGTCTGAATATGAAGTGGCCTATTGTCCGTTTCCATCAAGGGAAAAGTTACATTGAGCGTTCGAGTCCCACAAGGGAGATATTGTGAATAATGTGTGTGTATGTTCCGTTTAACTTCCAAAAAAAAAAAATCTTTGAAAAGGACATTTTTGAAAGCTTACCCATTGTTCCTGATGCATCACCTCCACCATAGAAAGTAGCATGACCACCTTGCCACCCTCCATAGTCGCCGTAAACACCGCGAAGGCATAAATTGAAGAGAAAGAATAGAAGAGAGAGAGTTGAGAATGCTGGAATGGCCATTGGATGAGAGAGAGAGAGGGAGTTTAGTAGAATGAGGGAGAGAGGTTGTTTTGTACATTGAGGAGGAATGGGGGTATACTTATATAGAAAATGCAGGCGAAGGTAGTAGAAAGTGACAATTTAGGGTTAATGGTGATATTTGAGAGCCACAAATATTGAATCTATGTATTTTTTTGAGGTCATATACGAGGACCAAAGTGCACATGCAAATGTTCCAATTGAACTACCAACTGCTAATCTCAGAGGCCCCACTTGCACATGCTTTTCTCAACTGGTTCTTCACCTTTTTTTAATTTTTTTTTTTTTTTTTTCTTCCCTATTTTCTTTGATACTTCTTTCACTGTCATGTGGAAATTTGTTTTTCTCCCTAATTGCCTAAGATTACGCAGTCTCTTGCGTACCTACATCAATGGGTAATTAGAGATTCACTTAAAACTTCAAACTATTCTAGATATTGTTGTCTATGTATATCTAAATGAAATGAAATGTGAAGTATTTGAATGAAATACAGGACAATTGAACCTATAAAAATATTTAATTGTGAAAAGTGTGAACTTATGGTTGGAATTTTGTTATTTCGTTCAACTCTATTATAAATATATATATATTTTATCCCTAACTCAATATATATAATAATAGTGTTTAGGATTTGTGGCGTAAATCGTATGGTACGTGATAATTTTAAATGCTAACACAGATCATTCATTTCTGATCGTCCCCTTGTTAGTTCTTGAATTTTCATCCATGATTATCTATGGTAGAATAAATAGTGATTTCCAAACCTTTATAATAACAATTTTTATTTTATTTTATTTCATAATTGCTTTCTAAATTTTTCAATGTCGGTGTGACATTTAACCCACTGATTTTGGCATGGGAGAAGTTAAAGTTGAAGATTAGTCAACTTTTTTTTTATTTAACTATTTAATTTACTACTAGAAGTACGTCAATTAGTCAATGAAGAACGATGCGTCCTAGAAATGACAAACTTAAAGAAAAATAAACATATGTATGAAATTAAGAGCCCAACGTTCATTCTACCATGTGTCCACTTGAACTGTTTTTCAAGAGCCTATATAGATCTGTTTAAACTCGACATGCCTAGCATGACTTTTGGCATTAAAAAAATTACATATAAATTTCAACCAATACACATACATACATATATATATATATATATATTTAATTATATATGCGTGCATGTCCATTTACCAACCATATTTTGTATTTTTTTGATAAGGATATTAAAATCAATTGTCGGTAATTATTGCGAGTATTATAAAAACATACATAAATAAAGTACGATAATATGTCAGTTACCAACTCAAATTAAAAAATATATATTATATATATATATATATATAATTAATATACATATTATGTCAGACCCTACCTTATCGCTGACTGCCACATGGCATCGTTTAATCCACGTTGTTACTCCTAAAAATGTGTTACTTAGCTTAGATTAACACCGACTAATAAAGAATACGTGCAACAATGATTTTATAATGACTAGTTTAATTTTTTTAATAATGACTACTGACTACTTATTAATATATTATAATAATCAGTATCAAACATACCAAATAAAAATTATATATATGTATAGATATAGATATATAATACAAGGACCTACCATATTCGAAGCACATGCAAGGCCCGGACATTCCGGCCCCTTGTACGCATGTATCATTGTCATAATATTTGAGGAATTTAATTTCAAATCTGATCCAAGAAAATAAGAATTGACTTGTCGAAAATTAATCGGTGCAAAAAGAACAAATTGATAGGTTTGGCTATCATTTTTTTTATTTTTTTTTTTAACTTCATTTAAAAACATCCTTGCTAGTTGATATTGCCCAATGCATGAAAATTCTCTTACCATATCTTCACATTTGTCTCTTCTATGTGAGAATATTTAGAAGGTGGAGCTCAGGATTTACTTAGCCCATAGAGATCTGCATAATTAACAATTTCAGTGGTCACCATGCTGTATCTTTCCTATGATCTTGATTCCTGAACAAGCATCTCTCTCTCTCTCTCTCTCTCTCTCTCTCTCACACACACACAGACAAACACAGTGATTATGACAAAAGTGCAAATATGATTATGACTAAAGTGCAAATATCCAATCTGATTTAGCTAAACTAGATTTTGCTATTAAGTCAAAATTAACGGCTTAATCAGCTTACAATCAATTTATGGCAACCGCTTAATTAGTTTAAGTAACCGATAGACCTAATTCCGATCC